>SJYV01054331.1:1611486-1666344 GCA_006410875.1 Neotragus pygmaeus
GTGAAGAAGGCTGAGCACCAAAGAATTGATGCTTTTGAACTGTGGTGTTGGAGAAGACTCTTGAGAGTCCCTTGGACTGCAAGGAGATCCAGCCAGTCCATTCTGAAGGAGATCAGCCCTGGGATTTCTTGGGAAGGAATGATGCTAAAGCTGAAAGTCCAGTACTTTGGCCACCTCATGCGAAGAGTTGACTCATTGGAAAAGACTCTGATGCTGGGAGGGATTGGAGGCAGGAGGAGAAGGGGACGACAGAGGATGAGATAGCTGGATGGCATCACTGACTCTATGGACATGAGTCTGAGTGAACTCTGGGAGATGGTGATGGACAGGGAGGCCTGGCGTGCTGCAATTCATGGGGTCGCAAAGAGTCGGACACGACTGAGCGACTGAACTGAAGTACTTCTTGGTCTAAAAGAAAAAATAATTTATATATATGATTTGAATTCACAGCATTACTGACAAGACTACTGTGAAATTATGAATTTGGGGGTTTAATACAATTCCAATCAAAATTCAAATATTATTTGAAACATTAAAAATGAATCTGTACAATGAAGCATTGTGTGACAGTGTGTCTCTGAATGTTCTGCCTGATTAACATACTACTTAATCAGCAGCAAGGATGTCTGAAGTAAAGACAGGAGAAGAAGGGGAGGTGTGTCTGTCGGGCAGGGAATATGGATGGGAAGTCAAGTGGAGGGAAGAGCAGGTGAGAAGGCCCCAGACAGGTATGCGGTGCAGAGCCTGACTGAGGAATCAAAGGAAAGCGGGAGAACAGAAACTGAGAGAGAGGGGGAGCAGGCAGAGCTCCAACCTTATCTCCTTTGCCTTAAAATACATATGACCAGCCTAATCCTATGTCTGTCAGCAAAGAATGAAAGAAAAAAAGAAGTCTGACAAGACTCACAGCGAGTAAACACACTCACTCACTCACACGTGTACACAGGCCTTCACATACGCTACACATCTAGCAAAATCTAATACTTCTATTTGCGGTTGAGTCTAGCCAACCACACCTTAAGGCTATCTAAGTAACCCTGTGTGTTTTAGCTGAAACCTTAGTCCTATCAGAAGACCTTGGGGAACCCTAGCCCTGTGTCATCATCTCCCTGGCATTTTCAATCACAGATTACCGACAGGATCATCTCAACTGGACCACAGGCTTCCTAAGCAGGGCAAACTTTGGCATTTGCTGACCTGGAAAAGCTACTTTGTAAGTTGTCTAATCCTATTTCACTCTTATTCTGTGGCTCTGAATTCTTTTTTTCACTGAACTTTATTTTACTTTTGGAAAGCAAGAACACAAGAGAATGCAACCAAACCTTGCTAAAGAGTAACTTACTTGGGGGCTCTTTAAACAGTGAGATCTGAATTTACGTACAGTGTACCTTCATAAACATTAAATCAATGTAAGTACGACCTCTCTCTCATAAAGTATTCCTATATATATATGCTATTTGTTTTAATAAATGACTGATACTTTTTTCCCTTTACTAGACTAAATATATTTCTATGAATGTAGCCAATCTAAGTTGTGCAGCCAAAGCTATTAAGTCAAAACTTAAGGAGAGAGGGGACAATGGATAGGCAGCACCTAAATTTACTGAAGCCACTGTTTAACAAGCATGTTCGAACAAGCCAATCTAGGGACAGTCATCCATCTCACAAGCTACTTTAGACACCTCTTAACACACTGCTTGAACAGCCTCAACTACCAGACACAAAGGCTCAGACCCCGACGTGGCAGGTTAGACTCCTGGTCTGACACCCGGCAGGGCAGCTCCTACTTACACTTGTAGAACCTGGCGGCGACGTAGCCTGCAGGAGTGCCCAGCAGCACCCATAAGACCACAGCGCACGTCATCAGAGCTCCGCGGTTGGCAGGTGACAAAAATCCCAGGCAAGCAAAAACTAAAAAAATAAGTAATTTAAAGTTATGAATTTTATTATTGTTTCCTTTGAAGTGATAGAAGACCCAGCTCATTTTTTTTAACAATAAACTAAAAATAACTTCATGAAAATATGCTCCCTTACCATGCAGCCACACTGAATCTTGGTAATATCTAAGGCACTGCATCAACAGGATCATACGTAAGGCAAGCTCCAATCTGGACATTTCCTGTCAGGGTCCACCTTTCCTATTACCAGTGGAGACTGACTGCAAGCTCAAGAGTGCTTTCAGCTCTTCTGAGCTTCAAGTACAGCTTTTAAATTAACATCAATAAAAATACTCCCACTGTAAAATATTCTCACTTTCTGTTCCTTTTAAAAATAATACTGATTCCTCTGGGGTGGAAAAAAAAAAAACAAAAACACCCTTGTAACATCCAAACATAAGAGATGAGGCAGAATCTAGTCAAAGGACAAAAGAGAGGAAAAAAGATTTCCCAGCACCATTAGCTCTGTGAACACTAGCAACTGAAGGGCTTGGTCCGTAACTCGGGAAATTGTTTCCTACTCTTACTTAGCTAGTTGCTTGTTTGTTCTTCACTATATAACCCTCCCAACTAATTAAGAAAAAAAACACCATCTTATATTTATAGCGATTTCGAGATTTAAACTGGAAGTCAGATATGACCTTCTCAGAAAGAAATCCAAGAACAGATGCAGGTGGCTGTCTCACTGAAATGTCCGGTGTCTCCCCCAGGAGCACACAGCCGAGCAGACCCCACTGCACACCTTCCCGGCAGCATCGACGAGAGGAGAAACTCACGATCACAGGGAGCCGAACAGGGTAACTAGAGGACCTAGTGGAATTTAAGCTAAGATGCACCCTCCCCCAGTCCTCTCAGGCCTGACACACGGATTGTTCTGAAGCAAAAAGTCCATATTCAAGCACTAAAGAGAAACAATCTCTATCATTTTCTAACTGAGGCTCTCTGAAACTGTCCTCCATGACAAGGTCGCTTTCTAGCTGACCCCAACAAAGATCAGAGAGGGGCAGAAGGCCACTCTTGATCTAATTTGAAAGCCAAATTTCACCCTCCAGCACCCACTCCCCTGGAACTCCCCCTTGGTGCTCTGGGACCCTGCAGTCAATCGTCCGGCTGTATCCAAGCCTCCTCCATGACTCGTCTTCCCAATCTCCCCTCTTCAGAGTAATATACTTACAACTGCTAACCAGCCTCTCCCATCACACCTACATCACCTTATCTAAGTTGCTAGTAGATAAATATATTCCAGTCAGTCTTCAACGGAGCCGGAAGGTGCAAATCAGTCAACCTCAAACTTTGCAGGTGCCAGACATCTGGAATCGGTCATTCTCTTTCCAAACATTACGTGTTTAATTGCATCATAAAAACTTGGGACAATTTTACTTGCAGAAAATGACTATAGTATTACGTATTTAATATGCAAACAAACATAAGAACAAGTCTTTGCTAAGAAAATTACTGAAAAGTCAGTGGTTTTGGAATTTTTCTAGTAACATTCATGTGTTACTTGTTCACCAGTAGCAGGCAACAAGAACATGAGGAAATAAATGCAAAATTCATACAACTCTTTTCATAAATATATTTTTCTCTGATAACGTGGAAAACTAAAAAGACCACGGCATTAAAACATCTCCAGACAGGAGTCTCAGGGCCACTCCTGCAGCTGATGAATACCTCTAAGTCAGCTCTGTTTTTTAAAAAAGAAAAATTAAAAATTTGTCCTAACTGACAAATTAGGACTTAATAAAATTTCTGAAGGCTTTCGAGAGTCACAAGAAGAGACATTTTTTTGTGTGTGTAGGAAGATCTTTCCTCAACGTTGCTGGGGAAAGAAATAGGGTCTTGCTTCCTAAATCTCGCCAAGGTGGCAAGGTCTCCAAAAGCTTCCTGTCTCATCCCCTCTGGCTTCTGTCCTGTCTCCTCTCTGTTCTGTCTCTCTCAGTGGAAGCCAAGGATGTCCTGGGATTTTCATCATACGCTCCAGTGAGGCAGGACAGCCAACGTGCGTGGCCCTGCTTCCAGGCTGCCCAGATGAGGATCTGCAGCTCCCATGCTCCCATGACAAGCTTGTCTCTATGCAGCTGTGAGGGTAATCTAAAGAGTCAGCTTTTGGCATGGCTAACCCCGCCCCTGGCCACTTATGGTCAAAGATATTCTGAGAACCAAAGGACTCTCAGAAACAACAATCTAGCCTAGCTACAACTTAGGAAAACTGGATTTCAAATAATTATTTTTATGAAGCATTTTCTACTTTTTAGTTTTCACTTAACACTTACATAAAGTCACGAAAGTCATAATCAAAATCTGTGTCCCCGATCCCAGAAAGACGGATAGCAGCATCCCTTTCCTTGGAGGACGGAATATATCACCATGAACCAGCTTCCAGCCAAATTCTTCCTGGGCATCCTCCTGAAAAGGGAAGGAAATCGTTTCATCACCATGGGATCGTCAAGAAAACTAGGCAGTTTGTTCATTGTTGAATATGCAGATACAGAAATTTAAAGAAAAACTTACAGATATTAATATACATTTCAGTTTTGAAGTATGAAAGCTTGACTCATGAAGCTTTATATAACTTTCTTGAATTGTTTCTAAAGAAATGTTAGGATCTACAAATAGTTACTGAGATACTTTAAAAAGAAATACAAAGATAATGGGATACCATGTCCTAGTCAGTCAAGCTTTATGATCCAACTTGATGACAATTTTAAATCACACTCTGTATCTTTTTTACTCCCTAGTAACTCATCTCCAAGACAAGCAAATGGTATCAGTTCTCAAAGCTACTCTGCATGCACAGTAGGCTCTGATAATTTTAATAAGCTTATGTCACCAGCTCACACTGCTCCCCTGATCTCCAGACACACATACATACCTGCCTAATTAACAGCTCCACTGGGCTCTTCGGTGGACACCTTGAACAGAATCATCCACAAGGGAACTGATTTTCTCCCCACCTCTACCTGCAGTTCCCCGAGTAGATAAAACTCTAGACTACCAGCTGCTCAGTCCCCAAAACCTTGGAGTCATCTTTTTTCTTCCCCACACTTCATACAATCCTTTAACAATTCCTACAGTTTAGCTTTAAGATCTACCCACAGGACAGGTTAGCCCCTGGTTCAAGCCATCCCCTCTCACCTGGCTATCACAGTGTGCACTAAACTGGTCTCGGTTTCTGCACTTCAGCTGAATCTCAATACAGAACCAGAAAGATCCCTTTAACTAATCGGGGGGTTCAGGTCAGAAACGTGGGGTCACTCGCTGGCTCCTCTCCTCCTCCGCCCTTCTCAGCTGGCCAACCGGCACTCCGTCCCACCTCCCGGACACCCTGTTCATCTGCGCACTGCCCCACTTCTTCCCTGCTACCATCCCCTGACTCTGGAAATTCCATACAGTCTTCTGACTGGTCTCGGTGCCTCCAATCTTGCCCAGCTCCAGACAACTGTCCACACACTCTTAAAAGTGATTTTCCTAACACAAATCTGGCCATGTCAACACTGTTTTGTATACTTCAATAGCTTCTCAGTGATCTTCAGACTGCACAGCTTAGAAACTCCTTCAAAACGTGGCCCCTGCTATTTCTTCAGCCTCCTCTCTTAACATTTTGTCCAGGGTACTTCTGTAGCCCTCCCCCAAATTCCCACTCAGATTTCTATCTTTGCAGCAATAGACAAGATTTAAAAATAACTTCCCATGTGGTCTAGTATTTTACAGTTCCACATTTTAATTTAATCATCTGAATATAAGCAATCAAGTTGGAATTTACTTTTTTTCCAGATGGCCACCTACCTCATCCACAATTATTCCTCAAAGCTACTTTTCCTTTGTTGATACATTTTTGTTAACCTCCATATTTAGATTCATTATAGGCAGAAAATATCATTTGGAATTTCTTTGTTCACTAATCCTTCTAAATTTTTCTTTAGGATTATTATTTATTTTCGACTAAAGTATTTCTATAGCAATTCCTTTAGAGAAGGTCTGTTTGTGGTTAACTGTTTTTGTTAGTCTGAAAAAGGTATTTCACCTTCATTTTTGAAAGATCTCTGAGTACACAATTCTATGTAAGTAGTTAAATTTCTCTCACCATCGATTCAAAGATATTTTTTGAGTTTCCACTGCCAATTTCACTGTTTTTCCTTTGCAGAAAGCTCAGTCTTTTTCCCCTCTAGCTGATTCTAAGAAAAGATCTTCTCCTTTCTCTGGTGTTCTATGGTTAACTGACTGAGGTGTGGATTTCATTTTATTTATTCCACTTTGGATACACTCCGTAATCTTTATCTATAGATTCTCATCTTTCATCTGTGCTGGAATATCCTAGCTGTTACTTTTTCATATATATTTACTTTGTAATTAATAATCCTAATATCTGAAATATTTGGGACCTGGTACAAATTTGTTGTTTATTGTAAATTTTTGTGAATTTCTAGATCATATGTTATGGACCTCAAATGCGGAGAATCCAGCAAACCCAAATTTGGAAGACTTTCCTTCAATTTCAACTCAATTCTGCTGAAAATGGAAGGCATTTACTAACCTAGAATCATTCTGCCCACTTCAACAATCCAGGCTTAATAAATAGAAGGAGATCAAGGTTCACCACTGACTCAATTTAATTGCCCAATTGGTTAAAAACTTGATATAAGCATACTCCTAAAGGAGAACGTTAACCTCTCATGCTGGCACTGCTTCCTGCTCTGGCCTCACTCAATCTGGGGGGATAGGGTGGATTTGGGGGAGTCCTTGGATTCCTTTTTTTTTTTAACCAGTCATAAGGCCAGCAATGCATCAAGTCTGGTACATCAAGGGCCAATTCATTCATTCCAACAAATATTTGCTAATCACCAACTATATGCTTGGTACTGTTTAAAATACCAGAGATCCTACAGTGAGTATAACAGACAACTTCCTGTGAGCAGATCTTCTCAAATATGCAAAATACATAGTATATGAGATGGTGATAGGAATTACGGGTGTAGGGTGTGGGGTGTGGGTGGAGAGGATGTAATCTTAACGGGAAGGTGAGGAAGGGCTCACTGGGAAGAGCACATCTCAGTAAAGACCAGGAGAATGGGAGGGATGCTCTGAGGGAGGACACTTGAGGAAGGCAGAAGAGCAGCTGTGAGGAAGAGCCTGGAACGGGAACAGAGCCGACGCGCCTGAGGACCAGCAAGGCAGCGGCACGGCGGGGCACAGCGCCAGGGGCCACCACGAGCCGCGCGGGCCACTGTGAGGGCCGACTCTGGCCTCTCAGAGAGCAGGGGATGGAAGTCACTGGAGGAGTGTGAGCCAGAGTGAAATGCCCTGACACTCTGGACAGACTCGCTCTGACAGCTACCCTGAGAGACCGGCATGAGGCAGAGAATGGGAACAAGACTGGAAACGGGGCCTTCTGTCCTGTGCCCCAAAGCACCTCTACACAAATCAAGGAAAAAACTCCATTAACTTAGCAATTATTTGGAATTACCAATTATGAACAGAGTATTGTGAAATTATTTTAATAAAATACTTAATAAGGCATATAATCAATAACATCATGGGAAAGAAACTGCAGCATGTAAGTGCTAGAAAGCTTCTAAACATTAACATGTTCTTTTTTCTAATTAGAACAGGACAGAAAGATGGGTGCGGAGGCTAAGAAGCTAGGGAAGAGAAAACAATGAAAACCTGAGTTTTAAGTATTCATTACAAATCATTGCTGGCCAATGAAAAAGTATAAAATGCAAAACGTTACACAACTTAAAATGAGAATAAATGAAGCTGAGACATTAAATTACTTTGAATACACCAAAAGGTTGAAATGATTAAATTCCGTTAAAATTAATTTTAAAAAATCAAACATATACACAAAATTTAAATACTTTGCTGCTTCCCAAACTGAACATCTGCTGGAAACAGAGTTGACAGCACGTTAGTGAAAGGAGGGCAGAGCTGGAGCCCCGCACCCGCACTGCTCCTCACCCTCTACTGCTGCAGACGAGACTGTGAACAGTTCAGCTCTGAGAGCTGTAGGTACGAAGTCTCTACCAACAAAACCAATTCTTAAGGATCATTTTCTTATCTGAAAATGTCAGTTCAGGATCACTTCTGGGAAGAAATGTTTTGAAAGTAGATTCTGACTAAAGATATTATTTAAAAATTTTCCAAAGAAAAAAATAAAGACTATCGATGGCAGACCAAGGAATAGTTCAGATGTTTCACTCACTGTAGAATCCATTTGATTATATCTGGCAATATCTTTATGCAGTGTCCGTAGCATAATCATAGCCACCATTCCAGACAAGAAGAGGACAATGACCAGGGAATTCATGATGCTGCAGAAATAAGCACGTCAGGATTAACCTACAGCTTAATCATTGGATCAGCAGAACTCTTTTTAAAAACAATTTATTGAGTAACATTAAAACAGAATTAATCAATTAAAAAACTGACCTAAAATCAAACAAATTCAATGAACTGTGCTCTGGCTTCATGGTCTATTGAGAACTAGAGTTTTTTGTCCATGGTCCACAATAATAACTACTGTGCCCAAAGTAATACACCATAAGCTGCAAGGATCAATAATGGACTCGTTTCTACCCTCTAGAAGTCTACTGAAAAACAAGTTATTCAGTAAATTAATGAGTGTCAAAAAGATTAGGAAAAGGAGAGTAATAATGGCACCTTAAACAGTTCTCTAGATAAAAGTTTTGGGTCATGTTCTGAAGAAAGAATAACAGTAACAATAACTGTAACCCTAATTATTATTATTTATAAAAAACTGTCCTAACAGCTGTAGCAGCTTGTATACTGAGCCCTCTTCCATGCCAGGTAAGGTGCTCAAATGCTGTTTCATTACCTCCCTTCAATCCTCAGAACAGTACAGTGAGACAGGTTAGTTCTAGATGAAGAAACAGACTCTGAGCACCTGGGTGATCTGACCTGACGCACAACCTGTGACCAAAATCCAGGATCAAATCCAAGTCTACCTAATGCAAAAGTCCAGCCTTCTGAGTAACTGGCGAGAGTTAGAGTGGATGAGATGCTCACAGCGACAGAGAACAGAATAAGGACAGTGCATGACAGAGATTAACGCTGTAGTCTTACCTAAACCACTGAATGTGGGTATGAGGCATGGACTCCAGAATGTAGTCCCATCGAGATGCCCATCTGATATTCTTCTCTTCCTAGACAGATTATAAAAAACAAGCAACTCTGTGAATAAGAATTTGCCAACAAAGTGTACCAGAAATCCAAAGATTTCCATTCAGAGCTTAACCTTCCAATCAACAATTTCTCATTAACATAACGAGTCAGTCAAAAGATTCACTGAGCGAGATTTACTCGAGACTCAGATCAAAATGAAATTAAGCAGTAAATAAAAAACAATAAAGCAGAGATATTACTTTGTCAACAAAAGTCCACCTAGTCAAGGCTATGGTTTTTCCAGTGGTCATGTCTGGAAGTGACAGTTGTACTGTGAAGAAAGCTGAGCACCGAATAACTGATGCTTTTAAACTGTGGTGTCGGAGAAGACTGTTGAGAGTCCCTTGGACTGCAAGGAGATCCAACCAGTCCATCCTAAAGGAGACCAGTCCTGGGGGTTCATTGGAAGGAATGATGCTGAANTGGCACCTTAAACAGTTCTCTAGATAAAAGTTTTGGGTCATGTTCTGAAGAAAGAATAACAGTAACAATAACTGTAACCCTAATTATTATTATTTATAAAAAACTGTCCTAACAGCTGTAGCAGCTTGTATACTGAGCCCTCTTCCATGCCAGGTAAGGTGCTCAAATGCTGTTTCATTACCTCCCTTCAATCCTCAGAACAGTACAGTGAGACAGGTTAGTTCTAGATGAAGAAACAGACTCTGAGCACCTGGGTGATCTGACCTGACGCACAACCTGTGACCAAAATCCAGGATCAAATCCAAGTCTACCTAATGCAAAAGTCCAGCCTTCTGAGTAACTGGCGAGAGTTAGAGTGGATGAGATGCTCACAGCGACAGAGAACAGAATAAGGACAGTGCATGACAGAGATTAACGCTGTAGTCTTACCTAAACCACTGAATGTGGGTATGAGGCATGGACTCCAGAATGTAGTCCCATCGAGATGCCCATCTGATATTCTTCTCTTCCTAGACAGATTATAAAAAACAAGCAACTCTGTGAATAAGAATTTGCCAACAAAGTGTACCAGAAATCCAAAGATTTCCATTCAGAGCTTAACCTTCCAATCAACAATTTCTCATTAACATAACGAGTCAGTCAAAAGATTCACTGAGCGAGATTTACTCGAGACTCAGATCAAAATGAAATTAAGCAGTAAATAAAAAACAATAAAGCAGAGATATTACTTTGTCAACAAAAGTCCACCTAGTCAAGGCTATGGTTTTTCCAGTGGTCATGTCTGGAAGTGACAGTTGTACTGTGAAGAAAGCTGAGCACCGAATAACTGATGCTTTTAAACTGTGGTGTCGGAGAAGACTGTTGAGAGTCCCTTGGACTGCAAGGAGATCCAACCAGTCCATCCTAAAGGAGACCAGTCCTGGGGGTTCATTGGAAGGAATGATGCTGAAGATGAAACTCCGACACTTTGGCCACCTCATATGAAGAGTTGACTCATTGGAAAAGACCCTGATGCTGGGAGGGATTGGGGGCAGGAGGAGAAGGGGACGACAGAGGATGAGATGGCTGGATGGCATCACCGACTCGATGCACATGAATGTGGGTAAACTCCGGGAGTTGGTGATAGACAGGGAGGCCTGGCGTGCTGAGATTCATAGGGTCGCAAAGAGTCCTACACGACTGAGTGACTGAACAGTATCTAGTTACCTGTGTTTTTTAAAGTCTTGTTTTAAATCTTAATTACCAAAGACTTATTTTAAATGTTATGATTTAGGAGCTATATTTAATTTTTTCAGAAAATTGAGTGGAATAGTGATTCTCTTTGATGCTATCTATCTCTATGTGGGACTTTTAACCAGATCAAAGCTATAACCTAGGCACCCTGAGCCTCTAGCAGGTGTCACCCACACCGAGCTCTTAATATCCAAGGGGAAAGGTGTATTATTTATTGCACCAGGCTCGCAAAATTACACATTATATGGGGACAGTAAATGTAACAACTATATTGGATTGCCAAAATAGTTTATTAAAAATAGAGGTGGGAGATTGCCCAAGATTCTCATGCAATAAACTTTAATTTCCTCCTAATAAAACCCTCCAGTGAATGTATAATAAATCATCTATCATCAGGAAATTCTTCATTTACAATCACACTCAAATCCTGGTTTCAAAAATGGTGTCATTTTCGCCAAATGCTTGCTGCAGTGCTCGGCCATACCAATGCTTGTTGCCTATCTTGGATATCTTCATGCCATCCTTTATGCCTCTTTTCTACCTTTTGCCTTGTTTGTATCTCTTATGGCTTAACATTTTTAATGAGGCTCAGTTCTCCAATTTCCTATACTTTTTATTTAAAT
Source organism: Neotragus pygmaeus (assembly GCA_006410875.1). NCBI lineage: Eukaryota > Metazoa > Chordata > Mammalia > Artiodactyla > Bovidae > Neotragus > Neotragus pygmaeus. The sequence continues at coordinate 1,622,885 of SJYV01054331.1, forward strand.
GAAGACTTAGTTTTGAGCATGATTATGTTGCCTGGCGCACTGACAAACTATTCCAAAAATCAGCTCATTAAAAGCTTATCTACTTGACAAGCCTGATCATTAATATTTTTAATTAGTTTAAGCAATATGAATTTAAAATCAATTTCTGAGTTATACTAAAGATAAAATCACACTCACCTCAAAGCTAATAGAGTAAGTATAGGCAACTTTGATCTCCCCAGAAGCCTTGTTACTTATATCCATGGGGGGTCCAGAGCAGTCTGGTTTATCTATATGGGTATGCTTGAAGCTGTGAGAAGAAACATTTCGGCAAGATGCTGATGAAGTAGTTTTTTTAAATGGAGTAAAGGTTAGAGATCTTGTACATATTTCACAACGCTGCTGACAGTCAAAAGTGATTCAAATCACAACTGTACAAATCTTTACTTCATATAAAGGGCTTTAGCTATACATATGCGTTATCAAACTATTACTCAAATAAGAACCAAACTTTTGAAAACAATACTTGAAGAGCATTAAAGAATCTTCAAAGAAATCAAAACAAACACTGAGGGAGTGTAAATTAACTGCCATCTTTGTATGGTATACATTTCTTTGCCATTAGTGGCATGAGAAAATAGCTAAATCAGTTGGTGTTGGGGGCAGGGAGAATCATGGGGGGAAAAAAGGATACTCAATTAAAAAAGCACCTCCCAGATACATAATAGGTACGTTCATACTGAAAAAGCTGGTAATCTGAAGAGATGCCCTTGCAACGACTTGTCACACACTGGCATCTAACACTTCATGAAGACTTTCGATATGACACACTAAGCACTCATCTGGGCCTCTGCCTTCCCACTGTAAACGGGAGCACGGCCCTGACCACTCCCGCTCTCCATCCCAGGCTGACGTGGAAAAGCTGCCAAAAGTGACTGAAAAACAAAACAAAAAGGCACCCTGGTTTGCCTACCACCTACCATGACAGGAAAAGAAGTACTTAAATGGTTTCTCGGGACAACCCATTACTCAATAAATCGTGCTAAAGGGAATTTTAGTAAAAACAACTAAAACACCAAATTATATGTCAGAACACTGACTAAGGAAAAGTTAACTGGGCCCAAAATATTTATTCTTTGGGTCTAAATTTCGCTTATTATTATTATTTTTTTAATCTATTTCACAGTTACCTTTTTGGTTCAAGTTTAGCAGCCACTAATCTTGCTCCCATGGATCCAGTCTCAACGACATGATAATATATTTTGATGTCAACATGGTTGAAGATGTAGAACGTATCTCTTTCATGGAATTCTGACTGTGGGACAGAACTTAGTGTTAGAACGCTGGCTATAAAAGAATCAAAACATAAAAAACTTTAAAACGAGTCCCACCATTCAGGAAAATTCAAACCCAGACAGAATTTTCATCTTTTCCATAAAAATGAGTAAATTTTAAGCTTAAACTCCCCTCCCTTTAAAAAAAAAAAACTGAAGTATAGTTTAACAGTGTTGTGCTAGCTTCTGGTATACAGCAGTGATTCAGTTATATATATATCTCTCCTTTCCCATTATAGTTTACTACAAACTACTGAATACAGTTCCCTGTGCTGTACAGTGAGACCTTGTTGCTTACCGAGTAGTCTGCATCAAATAATCCAAAATTTCTAATTTATCCTCCTCCCCCCTTCCCCTTTGGTAACCATAAGTTTGTTTTGTTTTCTATGTCTGTGAATCTGTTTGTGCTTTGTAAATAAGTTCATTTGTATCATTTTTTAAGATTCCACATTTACGTGATATTACATATTTTGTCTTTCCTGTCTTACTCCACTTACTATGATAATCTCTAGGTCCATCCATGATGCTGCAAATGGCACTATTTCATTCCTTTTCATGGCTGAGTATTATAATATCCCACTATGTGTGTGTGTGTATCTGAATATCATTAAGAGGCTGATATTCAGGTTATATTCATTAAGAGATTAAACCAGGTTGACCTCATTATATAAAATTTGATATATATTCCCCAATAATTTTGACTACTTTCTCAATTAATGCTTTCACTTATTTTTTTTAAAATCAAAAGAATGGCCTCAAAGATTAATACCTTTTTAAAAAGGTGTAATACCCAAACTTTTCCAATACAATAGTCTATGGACTTAACTTTGCAATACAAATTTCATGGACTTACAATGAGGTCTTTCTGGTAGTCCACTAAGAACATTTTTTAATAGAGTCAGAACATACAAAGTCCAAGCCCGTAGCATAGTATTTAGCATGTAAGAGACAATGCCTGTAAATGCTGAACCATATCTGAATTATTTAGTTCCAGAGTTATAAACTGCAACTCAAGTATGGGAGTTCCCTGGCAGTCCAGTGGTTAGGACCTGGCACTTTCACTGTGGTGACCCAGGTTCAATCCTTGGTTGGGAACTAAGAAGCCACAAGCCTTGTGTCGCAGTCCACCCCCCACCTCCCCAAAAAAAGACTGAGCAGTTGTCCTTCAGAACATGCAAACAGTACTCATTTGATGAATGTAACAATTTGTGTCCAGATAAGCACTGAAGCCTTCTACCAAAAGGCTTATTTTAAAAGTAGCAGAGTTAGTTTACCAGAAACTTACGTTAATAACACAGGCATCTTTTGCATGCCCTTTATCTGTAATATAACAGCCAATAGGAAATCCAGGATTACAGAATCTCTGACCATCTTCAACATCGTAACACCACGTTACAGGCATATTATCCACAATCCTGTGCATGGAAATGAAAGTCAAGTTACAAACCACCATGTAACATGACCAGGAATTACTCACCAAATCTGTCATCACTCTGTAAAATTTAAATGTCTAGCAATGCCTAAAGGTGTCAAAATGACACACACAAAATTACATAGAATGTGGTATTTCATAAGTGATAGTATTTTGCCAATATATGACACACTATAGTGAGAAAAAAAATCTTTTAGTTTTTTTGGAAGGGAGCTTTATAAGTTAATTTACTGCAATCACTAACTTAACAATGTCATTATCTAGATATCTAAGTATAATTTATCTTCAGTAGAACACTCAAAAGCTCTAAATAGGTATGATACAGTATGTTTAGTTTCTTGGGAACAGCTTATGGAACAGTATAGAAAGAAATCTTTTGTTAGTCAGGTAGTTCAATAAAAAAGGAGAATATAATTGCAAGATAAGGGGAAATATTCAACTTAAGGGCCAAGTGAAAAAGTGAAGTATCTATTAAAACTGTGTAAATCCAACTTATGTCTAAATGAAAGGCTGCTATAAAGCTAAAGAAATAAATCTTTCAAGTTCTATAGTGAAAAGGAACTTTTTTAAGAATAAAATTCTGTAGTACTATATAACCACATTAAAAGTCTGAGCATGGGGCTCCCAATGCCCAGAACACACCACAGGATACAAATAAAAATAATTACTAAAAATATACTAGTTCTATTACAGTCATAAGACAACACTCCAGGGCATGTTTTATTTGTTAATTAACGTATGCCTTAGGAAGTAAAATTATGATTCTATATTTACTCAGGGTATACATTCATGACTTAATAAAACACATCTCGTCACATTTAAATGCTATTTAATAGTACCCAATGTACTAAATTTAAGAATCACCTACACTACTAAGTTGCTTATTATTATAACCAGCAGGCTAGCAGTTCCCATTTAAAGACTATAAAATATCAGAAGCATGAAAACTACGTTATATAATATAAATAATTCAGATTTTCAGGAGGGCTCAAAATTCAGTTAATTGCTTCAATTTTTTAGACAATGAAGTTCAATCAATGAATATATACTAGCAATATATTAACTGTAATATCTTTATTCTATCATATCAGAGAAAGTACTGTATAAAATTATAGTGCTAGTTAGAAAATGTGAAACTAAGGTGAATATTCTAAATTTACCATTTATATAATGCCTTGATATAGTCTTTTACTGGTTGGAAACAAAAAAAAACCAACTCCAAAATCCTTGGATATAAATGTCTAAGTTTCAAAGAATATAATTTTCAATTACTGCCTTGCTAAGTTAGAAAGTTGTAACTACTGAAATTTGTAACACCAAAAATATTAAAAATACTATTTTCAACTAGTGAAAAATAATATGTAAGACAACTCAGAAAATTAAAGCTCAAATAACTGGCCCCAATTTTTCATCATTAAGGGATGTCTTCTATTATTCTCTACCTTTACGGGCTCCATCTGAAACACTTCTATCAGTCAAGCTTCATTTATTAATAACTGCTTTTCCCAATAAATTAATGTCTAGAGTTTCCCTTTTAAAAACTTCTAGAGCTTCTGATCAAAACAAAATAACCCATGTTGCCATAATACAGACAAAAAAAATTACAGCAAAAAGCAAGGAAATCTGGCATTTATGTTACTTTTGGGGCTTCCCTGGTGATTCAGATGCTAAAGAATCTGCCTGCAATGCAAGAGACCCAGGTTCAATCCCTGGGTCAGGAAGATTCCCTGGAGAAAGCAATGGCTACCCACTCTAATATTCCTCTTTGCCAGCCAACTGAGATCCAGGATTGGTACTCACTGGACTAAAGTATCTTCAAAGACCCCTTTCTGTCCAATAAGCCAGAGTCTGGCAATTCTATGATATTTTTTAAAAATGTAAGTACTTTGATAACTAGTTAAATAAATTATGCTTTTATATATAAAATATCACAAAGACCCAAGTCTTTGGCAAAACTTAGGGAAAAAGCATAATTACAAGCCATGAAGAGAACAGGGATTCAAGTGTCTATTGCTGGTATCAAAATATTTATTGTTCAGTCTCAAGAATCAAGAAGTAGCTTAGGTTACTGACAGAGAAAGCCAAGAAATCCTCAAATTATGTTAAAATTCCAAATAAGAATTAAAAGTATTCATCAATTTAGATATATTAACTACTGTTAATTAACTGTTCTCTGTAACGAGAATGAGTTGGTGCACTAACAAATAATCAGGCATTTTAATCATTAAAAAGGTAGTATGGTTAAAATACTATAGAGGAAGAACTACAGATCAGTCACATGATGGAATGCTATACAATTACAAAAAGAATGAGGTAGACATAGATCTACAGATGTGCTTTACATGGAAAAATGCCTGTATTTTCTTAAAATGACCAATTTGCAAAATTGTGTACAATATTGTGTACAATATTTCATCTGTTATTTTAAAAGGCACACTCTTTTTTATATACCTACATATGCAAGAAATCTGGAGACATACATGAGGAATAAACAGTGCTGCTCCTAGGGAGCAGGATACAAGCATCTGAGAGTAGTAGAGAACACTTTATCATCATCTTTCATTATTTCTAAAGGCTCATGATATTTTATCTCTGTCAACTCTGTTACCTGTGCTTAAAGTCAAATTACACAGTAAAAAAATTCTGAAGGACAGAAATATACTCAACTAATGGTTCACATGAATTCATCAATATGAATCAATATTTACCAAATTTGTAATGTCAAGGACTAAACCCCATTGCCTAGATTTACCAGACTGTATATCTATGATATGGCTTAGATTTTTTTGTTAATGGATTCAGACTTGAAATCATACACTTTTCTGACTCAACAACAAAAATCACTGTTCACCAGTATTTTTCCAGTTTATTTTTTTTAAAGAAGAATAGTTTAAGTTTGCAACTATTTTACATTATTTATTCTTAAGCATACTGGTATCAAAACAGCACCAATGTTAATCGCATCATAAATAAGTTGAAAGTATTTCTAAGTACTTTATTATCAGGAAGCTACAAAGGAAGAACTGCTTCTGTTACCTTTAGGAACAAGACTCTAACAGTATTTTAAGAACCGAGGGTAAAGGAGATAGCTAAAAAATCACCCATATACCATTAAGAGTCATTCTTTCATTCATTCAACAAACGATCAACTGTCAGAGAAAATGGAGATGATAGGGGCAAATCTGAGTCTTAAATATGATTCTGTAGGCTGAAAAGAACAATTTATCTAGAAAGCAAAAACACCAAGGCAAACTTTTCAATTACCTACAAATAAGAAAGGTATCCCAAGTTACATTACCTCAGCAATTATGCAGTAATCTAACAGTAGCTTAGAGGAAAAATGCTCTTGGCTTACCAGAAACCAAAGAAATGAGGAGATGGAGGGGCCTTTCAAGCTGCCGTTTGTACTGAGGGTCAGGTGAGAAAGAAGCTGACATGGTGTAATGGGCAAGCTTCCCTCCTTGTAATGGAGCCCTGCTATGGGAAACTCATTTCTTCGTGGTTCCGGTGTATTCTACCTAGGTCTGGCTAATCAGAGTAAACCCCCTAATCACAGACTAGTTGGTGAGTAGCATGGGACTCTGGATTGCCCCTCTCCAGGACTTCTTTGCTCTATGTGTACGGAAGAGAGGATGGGGAGGAACCCAGGAGGCAAGAGGGAATGAGAGGTCCCAACCACTCTATTGAGTCATGGGATCAGGTCATGTCCAAACTGAGAATGAGCGAGGGCAAAGGGGTCAATCTGAGCTAGCGACGGGACCAACGTTCAAGACAGGACCCTGTTTACCACCTCCAGTACCGTATACTTTTTAGAAAAGGTAAAACATATGTAAACCATGTAGACCACAGAATACAGGCATTTGCTGAAAAATTATCTAGAAGAATAACAACTGGTTATCCTTGAAAAGCTGCATTTTTGAAACTCTCTTTTAATACTGTTTGAATATTGTATGGTAGGTAAATAATACGTGGGAAGGAAAAAAGTTTTAAATGCTTTTTTATTATGATGCAGACTGCTAAAACACCTTGTTAATGTTACATAATGCTTATAAAATAAAAAACACTACACAAAATACAAGGATTTTTATTTGAAATAGATGCTATTTCTCAAAAATCAAATGAAAGTTAAATTTTTCCCCCTATGGTCTTTTTCATGGTCCACAAGCATAAAATAACGTATTTTTCTACAAGTCTGATTCGGGTCCTTTCCCCAAGCATAAATATGCTCCTTTAAACTACACATGAATAAAAGAAGTGCTCTAGGTACCAGGTCTATGTGCCAAAACAAGGAGCAGACAGCATAACAATCTCAGCACAGTTCAACGATGACACTTTAAGCTGTCAACCTTAGTAATCCTCTGGCAAATAAATGTGCTACATTTTATTTAGTCAATGAAGTAATTTACACATTCAATGAAATAGAAGCTTCTTCTGTGAAAGGAAAAAGCCCCAAATCCCATATTTCCATGTCTTACCAGTGATGCTGATAATTGAGTAACATGCTTTTTTTCAAGAATTCTAACTTTTGTTTGTCTTCAGCTTTCTCTGTATGGTAGGTTTTTGTACAAACAAGCTTACATGTCTCCTCCTTCTTAAATGTAAACTGTATTAAAAATAAAGTGGAAAGCAAATTAAAATACCCAGGTCCTTTCATACCTATAACACAGAGTAAAAGCAAAACATTCTATTAAGAGTATCAATATTGATAATAAACGTAAAAGTTCCTCACAGCTCAATCACATTTAAATTTCAATCTTACTGTTTCTCTAAAAACCTAAGTCATCAATATTTCTTTTGATAATAAGTTTTTCTTTGATAATTCCAACTTACCGATTTTTAAAATGTAAATGAGTCCTCAGGAAAAAACCCACATGGAGAACAAAACAACACCTGTCTCTCCATAGTAATGTCTCCTGCGGCTTTCAAGTAATAAACAGACAAGTTTTCATGTCTGTATATTCATTCAGTGGATATTTGTTAAGTGCCTCCTATGCACCGGGCGATGGGAGGTTCAGCAGTGAATAACGGACTGTGATGACACAAGAAAAAGCCAAATCCGGCTATCGAGAACCAGTATAAATGTGATTCTTTTTACTCACAACTGAGAAGACTGTCAATTTTCAAGATGTCATGAATAACGAAGTTCAAACAAAAATTGACAATTTTTTAAAACAAAGTTTAAAAACTAAGTAAGGAGTCCTCCAACTTCGGGGTCGAGGACTTATTTGAGAGCATGAACACATACACAAATATTATTCACAACACAGTATATCATATAGGCTTTCTTTACCAGGGGCTACTTAGGTCTTAATTTAACAAGTCTATTTCCAAGTTTCTAGGGCTCTGCTTTTGCGGCTTTCTTCACCCCCAGGTAGTCACAGGGATCACTCCCTTAACTTGCTTCAAGTCTTCTGCTCAAATGTCACATTCTCAGGTGAGACTTTCTCTGGCCTATTTAAAACTGCAAATTCTTCATCCACCTTCTTCCTTGATTCATCTTCAACAGTTCTTTCATCAGCAACGGGCTCGCTATGTATTTCAGCAATTCACTGTGTTTCCTTCTCCCCATCAGAACACAAGATCTACAAGGACAGAGATTTCTCTCTTGTTCACACCTAACACAGTGCCCGGCATGTGAAAGGCATCAGCAGTTGTGTTAACTGAGTGAATGTGAGTGGTTGGATGTGAGACTTTCTGATCCTATGACAGGTAGCTCCAGCTTCACCTAATGCATACGATATCCTGCAGTTTCTTCCTGACCTCAACAGAAGTCGTAGATAAGAGACGGCAAAGCAAGTTTGGGGTTTGTTCTGTTGCTGCCTGTTACCACTGCTCTTACTACAGAACTAAAGGCAAAATTCTTTGAAAATAAGGATAAAGAATCAATACTGAAATCAATACTGAAAAATATGTCAATACATTTAAGGTTGGCTTGGGGGAAAACAGCTGATATTTTAGTCTATGTTTCTGTTAACCTATGCCTTGATCTTAAGAAATGCCTGCTCTGTCTCTTTAAGGAAAAATTTGTTTTAGCACAAATTTTGATCCTAAAAAATTCTAGAAAACTCATAGAAAATGTTAGGTGCATATTCTTCCTCCATTTTAAAATGTTCCTTCTGTTCTTCTATTTTACCTCAACTCCTAGGACAAAATTAAACCTGAAAAGCATTAGGCCTAAAAGAAGAATTTTTTTGCATAAGGCACAGTCTTTATATACAAAGAACCCTGAGTAGAATCCTACTAAAGAAGTAATCTGCCTTTAACGTCTGCACCAAAGGGAACAAAACTTCTCTGTGGATCTGAATATTCTACCGTTTACTGTCAGAGACTCTGGCTACCCTTCAAGTTCACTGACGGTGTTACTTACTGGTGCTCTTCCCGCCTTCCATCATTGCCCAAGGTCAAGGCATATAAACAGAAAGATGGGGCTGAGAGACTAAGGGAGGATTTTCAGGCAGTTATACAATTTATATAAAACCACTCTCTGCTATAAAAAGAATGCGACAATTCCCAAAGTAATCTCAACATACCACAGCAGGGAAATGTTACACAGTTAGTATGCCTGCTCCATTCACTATTGCTCATGTCCATATATTCTGAGTTCCTTCTTTCCTAGTGACTTCATCTCATCGGGCCTTCAAATCTGTCTGAAAAAATTTTAAATTTCTGGCATCTTTACAGTAGAAAATCTCAAAATATTTTAAGATGACATACTTATGGTTGAAAACTATCACCTTGCAGTGAATTAAACTTGTACAATTATATGTGTTCTTCTCAGTGCTGCATGGTGGAGACGCAGTGTTGGGGTGAGAGGCTAGTGGGACTAATCTAGGCATGAGGATTTGCTGGACAGATGCTCAATGTAGTAAGTGTCAAGGGAGACGGATGGTGGTGCTCAGTGAGCAAACAAGGAAGGAGGCTAATCATGGCAAGAAGGATGGGACATCAAGAGAGGAAGCTATGAGGCTGGGGGATTAAAACCCGGGGTCAAGTTACAGAAAGTAACATGCGTATGCTCAGCATGCACAGATGCTCAAGCAGAAAGTTAAAGAAAAATGCACAGTGCAGAACAGTATTTTAAAACATAAATACACACATTTAATTCTATTTATATGTGCTCGCAAAAATGGAAAATTTCAGGAAAGGTTAATAAGAAACTGTGATGTGGAACAGGGCAGAAGAGAGGAGAGAAACTTACTTTTCATTTTATATTCTTTGTACCATTTAGCTTTGTATATGGTGATATATTATTATTATAAATGAGTTTAATTTTTCTAAAAGAGTTCCATTATACTTTGTGCAGCAGGAGAGCAGATATATATATAAACTGAACAGGGGACTGTGAATTCAGAATGGTAATAGGCTTAAAATATAATAGATTTAAAAGGCAGACTAATTCTGGATGATGATGAAGTACATACACTGAAGAGAATATCTTATATTGTCCTTACAGCTTGGTTTAACTGAAGCCCTAAAAATGCCTCAAAGATGTACCCCAAATATACTTTCACTGGTCAAAATAGAAGGGTTCGCTTCCCCACAAGCCAATGGGAAAGCTGAAGCAGTGCTCTAAGTGCTAACAGGGAAATTCTAGGAATACTGTTCCCAAAGAGGAGAAGGGTAGCAAGGAGAATCGTGACTGGAAGCGGGTTCTGGATCCCTCTGCAAAGTGAGCTGGGTGGCGGGTCTGAGCACTCTTATCATTGACAATACTGACTGGAGGAATGTTCCTTAGGACAAACTTACTCATGACATATTGTGAAAGGGGAAGGATCTTTCTAAACTGTGAAGAAGTTATTTCTGGATGCAAAAGAGAAATGAATTCTTTCTTAGCTAAGTTACCACACGCTTTTCTGTAAGGGGGGAGGGGGAAAGATCCAACTAAATGACATTTATATAACACAGTATACAAACCTTATATGGTGATGGTTCAATTCTTTCCCCAAATAATACCTGACCCAGATTTTCAGATGGCCGTTTTCCTTCTGATGCTTGGCAAAAATCAAACCTGCAGACAAGAATATTTAAGGTTTTAAGCAAAAAAGGAAGCAATGAGATACCAAACCCCTAGCCAACCTAGAGGACAGATTAGGTACTATCACTCCAGCAGCTCTAGTAGATGAATAAGAAATATATTCCTACTCCAAGTTCCATGTACCACATCTCCTCAAAACAAAAAATCAGAAAATTATGCCTTATAACACTTTGATTTTCAAATAATACTTTTATTAAGATATAAATTATAGAATTTAAAAAACTGACACAGTACAATTTATTATTATTCATTCCAATGATAAATTTATTTACATCCTATTCTTCAGGGAAATTCTGCATAATTTATCTCCTTTTGTTATCTAATTTTCAGATATTCACTTAATGACCTTTCAAGATGTGTCAAATTTACATTTACATGTGTCAAATTTATCTGTCTTATCCTGATACGACGGCCAACATGAAAAGCGTGGCCAGACAGACCGTCTGAGAAAACAAGAGTCATGCAGAAGCCATGACCATCGACAAGCTTTTCTCTATCATTTCCTGATATTACTAATCAGATTTGTTTGAACATTACAGCCAAATCTCAGCCCTGCTATAGAACATTAAAGGGCAGTACTGTGTTCACTGCGGTTGGGACCAGCGCAATGACTACAGACTAGTTAGAGCTGTAAGAGGAAGATGAATCTTGAGTGATAAAAACTAGAGCTAGCAAGTCCCCTAATGAAGATTTTCCATCTACTGGATATAAGAGGTCCGCTGAGTTTTCCCAAGAATATTCACAAAGATTTAAGGAGAGAGATTTGTTTACGTAACAAAAATTAGGAAAAAGTCTCCAACAGTTACATAAATTGTGGTCCATTCGCTCATGAACTCTGTATCCTCCTCTTATACATGTTTAAGATTACGAATTCTCATAGGATCATCTTAAATTTTTTGTGTATTTTTCTACAGTAAACATTTTTTTTCAAAACTTAGATAATGCAGAAATTTAGAAGCCAACGAAAATTTAGTAACTATATTTTACACCCAATATGGTATACAGGGCTCAAATTTTTAAAAAAAGTATATTTATGCAGAATTTTTTATAATATCCCAAAAATGGAAATAATGAAATGTTCATAAACAGAGAATTAGTGAAACAAAGCATAAATACACTCCACACGATCTCTAAAAAGGGTAATAAACAGCTACTCAAAAGACTGAGGCAGCTGTGTATTAACATAGAAAAGATGTCCACAATAGATTCAGTGAGAAAAACAAGGTGCAAATAAAATATATAAACCTACTTTTATTTAAAACAAAAATGTCTCAGATACATTAGAATATGCAGAGAAAAAAAATGCAGGGGGCAGACAACAAAGCAGTTTTTCCTGGGGACTGATTATGTGGGACACAAGGATTTCGTTTAAAACTATGTGGGTTTTTTAATAATCAAAAAAATTAAAGAAAACAAAATAGCTATTTGTCCAGGTAAAAAAGGAAACCCATGGTCCATAGTTTCCATAAAGAATACCCCCTTTAAAAATGTTTTCAGGCCCTGTACATTTTTAAAATGCGTGTGAACTTACCACTAACTGTGGAGAAAGTAAAGTTCTAAATGCACAAAATCTTGATGATTCACAAAATTTCATAAGAAAACCAAGCCGAGAAACTTACGCTGTATATTCATAAGGAAGAACAGATTCCACTGAGTCAAGCCTGTTCACGAATAGTTCTATTTCAGCCTGAAAATGAGAAAATACAGAATGAGAATATAAGCAACTGGAGACCAAAACTTAGGTCATGCCTAGAACTGAAAAGGAATTTGACTTTTGAAATGTAAAATTTTACGATATCCAACTCACTTTAAAGAGTTCTCTTATAAATCCATGCACTGAGTAGATTTATATGCATTTAAATTACAACAAAATAATTCTGAGCGCCAAAGAATTGATGCTTTTAAACTGTGGTGTTGGAGAAGACTCTTAAGAGTCCCTTGGACTGCAAGGGGATCAAACCAGTGAATCCTAAAGAANCTTTCAGAATTTTCCACAGTTTGATGTGATCCACACAGTCAAAGGCTTTGGCATAGTCAATAAAGCAGATGTTTTTCTGGAACTCTTAATTTTTTTAATTAAAAAAGTTGTTAAACTAATTCAAACTTTTTTTCTTAACCACTAGGGGGTATATTTGGTCATTTTCCCTTACTAGACAGTAAAGAAAATCTTAAATCTTTCATCTAAGACAAGAAAGAAAATCTTAATCTTTCACCTAAGAACATCACAAGCCATTAAATAATTGCTCGAAAGTTAAAAGCGGCAAGGGTGAACTGCTCACTAATCTTCAGCTATTAGCCATTAGAATGCCACTCAGTACACTTAAGACTCAGTCTAAAGCTAACTGCACATTTTACCCTGTGAGTATCTATTCACTCTTGACCAGGGCTTATTCTATTTATTGTAGTCAACACATTATCCCCTGAGTTTAAAAAAGTAAAACGCTAGAGGAAAGGAATGCCATGGTTTAATTCTTTAATACTGTGGCTTCAAAAACTAACAAAATAAGAGAAAAAAAATTAAAAGAAAAACCTTAATAGCAGCAAAAGTAATGCAGCACTGAAAACAAAGTTTTGGGTACCATGACAAAGCTATTAAACTTATAAATAAAAACTATAAAATACTGCAGAGACAGAGGGAGTCATTTAGCTCGTGACAGTCTTCCCAGTGCTAGTGGTCAACTGCCCGCCCACCAATGCGGGACACAGAGACGCAGGTTTGAATCCTGGACCAGGGAGACCCCCTGGAGGAGGGCGTGGCAACCACTGCAGTATGACTGCCCATAGAATGCCAAGGACAGAGCCCATGGGGTCGAAGAGAGCAGGGCGCTAAGCAGCTCAGCATGCACACAGGCACTGTAAATCAAATCTACCTTTCTTGGAAAAAACCTGGTGATATTCAATAGGGCTATAAAATTGTTTCTTGCCTTTGACCAAGTAATTTGTGAATACACAAGTTAATTCCTGCTAAATACTTCCTAGCAATGTTATTTATAGTAGAGAAAAATCGGGACCAATCTAAATGCCCTGTAAACAAGAAATAAACCATAGTATACTAACACAATGAAACACGATATATTCAATAAAAACCTCATGAAAACGTGCACTATGTTGATGTTCAAATGTATATGTAATGATAGCAAGCTAAAAAAAAGAAAACACACACAAAGCCACAGAACACAGTCACACTATTTAAAAAGGTAAATGAAGATCATAAATCAGAAGCTAGAAGAATATGAATAGGATTTGATGTTCACTGCTTCCTGCTTCGATGATAGTAAATTGAACATAAAATAATTTTGAGAAGAGAAAATAACTGAATCCTCAGGGTTCTTTTGACTGTCTCTCAGTATACATAGTGAGCTAGATACATGGACTTCACAGGATATGTAAAGACTATACTCCATGAATTACACTTACCCTGAAGATAAACTTGATTCATCTCTACACCTATGAATATTGTATAATATTGCAACAATGATAAGTATTGTCCTTTCTCTCTAGTGAAGGCAAAATATCCTTCAAGGGGAATATATAATAAGCAGTGTGTTATTGGCTTAGCCGGTAAAGAATCTGTCTGCAACGCAGGAGACCCAGGTTCGATCCCTGGGTCAGGTAGATCCCCTGGAGAAGAAAATGGCAATCCACTCCAGGATTCTTGCCTGGGAAATCCCATGGGCAGAGAGTTGGGACACAGCTTAGGTGGGACTAAACCACGACCACCACATTAACAGGCAAATATGATCATCTCTATTTTACAGATGGAAAAAAAAAACTGATGGAAATGGTTATCAATGACCTGCCCAGTTCATCCAACTCCTGATTTCCTAACCTAAAATCACTGCAGATGGTGACTGCAGCCATCAAATTACAAGATGCTTACTCCTTGGAAGGAAAGTTATGACCAACCTAGATAGTATATTAAAAAGCAAAGACATTACTTTGTCAACAAAGGTCCATCTAGTCAAGACTATGGTTTTTCCAGTAGTCATGTATGGAGGTGAGAGTTGGACTATAAAGAATGCTGAGCGCCAAAGAATTGATGCTTTTGAACTGTGGTATTGGAGAACTCTTGAGAGTCCCTTAGACTGCAGGGACATCCAACCAGTCCATCCTAAAGGAGATCAGTCCTGGGTGCTCATTGGTAGGACTGATTTTGAAGCTGAAACTCCAATCCTTTGACCACCTCATGCGAAGAGCTTACTCATTTGAAAAGACCCTGATGCTGGGAAAGATTGAGGGCAAGAGGAGAAGGGGATGACAGAGGATGAGATGGTTGGATGGCATCATCGACTCATGTACATGGGTTTGGGTGAACTCCGGGAGTTGGTTATGGACAGGGAGGCCTGGCATGCTGTGGTTCATGGGGTCGCAAAGACTCGGACATGACTGAGCGACTGAACTGAAAAGCATCTTCTGGAAATAATCATTTATAATAGTTATAATATTTATAATTTTAATATATTTCAATATATGTATGTTATTATAAATAATTATTTATCATTATTCCCATGTCACAGTTCCAGTTCCAATTTTAAAATAAGTTTTTCCCATTTTTCTGACAGTGTACAGAAGACTGTCTTCCTTAACAAACATGGAATAATGAGAAAAAATTATTAATTCCCTGATTAATGTAATGAAAGTTTAGACTGTTTATTGTTTTTCTCCTTTGAGAGACAAAGAGAAGAAATGTTAAAGTATACTTTAAATTCCCTAAACCAATTAGTCAAATTTTAGGGAAAAAGTGCTACAAGTCCATCTTTGTACTGGTCTGAGATTTGCTATCACCGACCAAGATGTGAATGCAGCTGGCCACACAGAAGAAATCCAAACATCTCAGAAATCAAGCATGATCTGTTTTATTCCTACATCTGTGAGAATGAAAAGGCCAAAAGGACTCCCTGAAATAATCAAGAGTTTACTATTTTAAAAGTAGCTACCTAAAAGGACCTGTTGAGGAAACAAAATTACCTAACCGGAAGAACACCTGTAAATTTCACTCATACTCATGTTTGAGTCCATCTCAAATGTCACCTCCTCACTGCAGCTTTCCCTGAAGACTCCAATCCACAGATGTTTCCTCCTTTGTGCTTCAGAGCACTTTGGACATACATCTTTTATAACATCACATTCTGATAATCTGTCATAAATTTATGACCTTTGAGTTTCCTAGGAGACAGGAATGTTTTTGTCTCTACAGGCACTAGTTATACAATACACAGTTGCTGTTAAGTTTAAAGACCAAACACTTAAGTTTTAAAGGCTGGTTACTACAATATTCAACGGAAAAACCAGTGTGCTTGTGACTAGCTGTCTTCCACTTGGAAGCACTGATTTGTTTTGTTTTGTTTTTTTCAGTCAGAATTCTCAGAGTGAAAGCGTCCTGCACTGCAAGGTACCAGAGTTACAGTAAGGAAGCGCTGTTAACCTGCGTGAAATTTAAAGATCTTTAGATATTTTCAGAGATCCAATTTCTTGAACAGAAATTGTAAAATGCCATGAAAAATTTAACAGCTTCTTTAGTGCCCTAAAATAAGCTCAAAATTCACAACTATAGTAAAGCTAGTAGCAATAAAATTAACACCAGCTTAAAAAATTCAAACTTAGTAAATAAACCTATTTATAGATTGTAAAAGTCTGCTGAACGACTATTTGAATTGTTAAAATTATTAACGGTTTCAAAGACTTTTCTCGCGCCCCAAAGGGTCAGTTTTAGCCATCTAAAATAATTGCGTAGGTATACTGTCCTGCCCTACGCCGAATAACCCCAAAGCACGTTACTTATCTCACTTTTACAAAGTAGTTAAACTGAAAGCCTTGGGTTTAAGGTCGTTAAGAGATCACAAAGTTTTCAAGGTCTGCCCTAGGAAGAAGAAAACGTCGCCTTCTCCTGTCGCCTGCTCCTTTTAAAGTGTTCAAAAACGTCTTAGAGAAACTGAACAGTGGGATCTTATATATATATATATATATATATATATATTTTTTTTTTTTTTTTTTGTATAANGAGGCGGGTGCTGTCCGCCGGGCCGCGCCCACCTTGCACTCGTCGCTCTTCTTCTCGTCCTCGCAGAAGTTGACGGGCGCCAGGCCGGGCAGGTAGAAAGCGGCGCCCCGACGCGGGCCCGGGGCCGCCCCCAGCAGAAGCAGCGACAGCAGCAACCACCACCGAGGGGGACACGGCGCCGGCAGCCTGGCGCTCATGACGGCTGTCTCGGGGAAAGGGCGGCCGAGCCGCGGGGCGGAAGAGAGGGAAGGAGGGACGGGGGGAGGCTCGCAGACGACGAGCAGGCCGCCCGAGCTGAGGGAGGCCGGCCCCGCGACGGAGAGTTCCGGTGGCGCTAGGAGACGCCGCGGGTTCCGCAACAGAAACCGACCCGGACCTCTACGGCGCATGCGCGAGGCCGCCCGCACATGCTCCGTGCGAGCCGCCGCGAGCGCCCCCGGGAGGTTCCGGGAGGGAGCAGCGAGGAAATACACTTTCCACGTTTTCGGCGGGCCAGCTAGGGCTGTTGCTACGAGAGAGGTTTCAACGCCCACATTCCGATTCCAAATTCCAATCTGTAGCCCCTTTGGGGCGTCGGGGAGCGTGTCTCTCGCCCAGCGGCCTGCTGCCTTGCCTCATTTTCCCACTGTTTTCCTCGCCTTAGTGCCTGAGGCACACCAACCCCCATTACGGACTTGTAATATTACACAAAGTACTTGCTGATGAAGGCTGAGTTGGCGGAGGGAAGAAGTTTGGGAGACGGTTAGGTGCAGGATAAGGAAGAAAAGGGGAGAAATCAGCCACCCATCTTCAAGGAGCTACTCAGAGGTGTTTGCAGGGTCCTATTCCCGGCATTGGATGCAGAGGCTCCTTGCATGGGACAGTTTGTTTCTTTTTTGCATAGTGTTTGCATAGACTAGATAGGACTCCCTTTAAGGGTGAGTGGAAATGAGGTGGGGAGGAAAATGGGACTAGGCAAGTAGGGGAACATAAGGTTGACATTTCTTTACAAAGGAAGACATGGGCATACCTTTGAGCCCAGTGAGAAATGTAGTTCATGCAGAATAGAAATCTGGTATGATTATACTTGAGCAAATTTCTGTCACTTTTCCTATAGAAGCGATGCGCTGCCTGTGCTAGTGTGTACACGACGTACATGTGTGTGTTTGTGTGGTACATTGTTCCAGGAGAAACGCTTTTGGTGACAAGGAAAAGCACATAACATGGAAGTTTTAAGTTTTATTCAGGGACCTTACTGAGGAACATAGCATAGAAAACCCCCCTCTCAGATAGCTCTGAAGAACCGGTCTCAAGAGGTAAGGGAGGAAACAGGATGTATATGAGTTTTTTGGCTGGAACAAAATAGCAAGGCCAATATCAAAAGGTTACTGCTAATAACAAAGAACAGACATCTCTCTGTAGGAGCGGATGCAAGCATCTGAGTTCAGTGAAATTATTTCTTAGATATGCTTCTTAACTATCCAGGGCCAGGCTCCAAAGCACAGAATATTGTTTTTTCTCCATCCTGAATTCCCCTCAGGGTGCACTGTTGTTGGGTGACTGCAGTAGCAAATGGCTTGATCCTTGTAGAACTGGGGGCCACAGTTTTTGTTTACGAAGTCCATTCCTCTGATGTTTAACTTTCAATCAAATCTACAGAAGAAGGCATCTATTTAGACGACACAGCAAGGAATTATAACCCAGACGTACCCCCAGCTCAGAATTCAAGAATGGGCAAGTTTGCTAAGAGGGATAATTCAGAAAAGTGTGGAGCCCCGTGCAACCCTATCTAAATTCTTGTGAGTATCTGCACGTTTCCCCCCTGGAAATTTTATAACATTTATTAAATTTTCAAAGGAATCTATGACCCAGCAAAAGGCTAAGAACCACTGATCTATATTCTGTGGGGATAACCGGAACAATGGAAGAATGAACTGCAGCTTTGGGACAC
Organism: Neotragus pygmaeus; assembly: GCA_006410875.1. Classification (NCBI taxonomy): domain Eukaryota; kingdom Metazoa; phylum Chordata; class Mammalia; order Artiodactyla; family Bovidae; genus Neotragus; species Neotragus pygmaeus. The sequence continues at coordinate 1,641,596 of SJYV01054331.1, forward strand.
TACTATCCAGTTACGTGCACCTTGAGCAAAGTAATTTATCAAATTCCAGGTAATAGGGAGAACTAGGAAGTAGAGAGAAAAGGTTGTCCATCTTGTTTAGATGGTTGAGAAGATTAAGGGAGGATGGGAGAGAGGGTGGGACTATACCTTAAGCGCAGGGCAGAGGAAGGAGAAAAGGGAGCCGTTTTTATAAGGAAAGCTGGGGTTGGAGGAGGAGGTGAGTAGGAGGCTCAGGGGGTTTGAGCAGTGGGATCCTGTCTAGGTCGCTTCTCCCTGGAGCAAATCAATTAACATATTTGTTGAACTTATTTGGGTTGGTGAAAAGACTTCCATACTTGAAGTCATAGAGATTTACAATATACTAAGAGAAAGCAAATGTTCTCTACATTTAGAAACGGGCAGAAAAATGAACATTTCTTGTCCACTATCTTCTGTTTATCCGGTGCCACTAAATACTTATCTTCACTATTTCACTGGCCCCATCCCAACCTTTTCCTTCTGTTTTGCGTATCACCTGCTTCTCAAGCCCCAAACCTAAAAGATAACCTTAATTTCTTCTTCCGTCATTCACCACATACATCCTTCAACAAGTTGTGTTCGCTGGGCCGCTGAAGTACACTAAATCCTTTCAATACTTTCCAAATCCACAGCTACACTCTAGACCAAGCCAAAATCTCAGTTCTCTCGGACTAGTACTTCCTGCAGTAGCCTCTCAGTCCACTCTTGACAACAGCGACCTCATAAAATCTTTAAATCACTCAATTCCACTCTTCTGCTTAATCCTGACACTCCCAAACACTTATCGCTACCTGGCATCAACGTGGTTATTTGTGGAGTGCCTCATCCCCCACCCCTCACCCCCATTAGCTCTACACCCCGGGAGCCTACAGTAGCGTCTAGAACAAGAGGGAGGAGCTAGTAACAGAACACTACTCTGGTACTGGCCAGACCACATCAATTCTAGATGTGAATTGACAGTCACAGACTTTCAACCACCTGATGCGATCAGCCAACTCATTGGAAAAGACCCTGCTGCTGGGAAAGATTGAAGGCAGAAGGGGAAGACAGAGGATAAGATGGTTGGATGGCATCACCGATTCAATGGACATGAATTTGAGCAAGCTCAGGGAGATGGTGAAGGACAAGGAACACCGGCGTGCTGCAGTCCATGGGATAGCAAAAAGTCGGACACGACTTTTCGAGCCACTGAAAAACAACAGACTTTCAGCGCTGACATAAACCTGACATTTTCCACACGCGTTTATCCTCCTCCATTCACAGAGGAAAGAAAGGGGACCGGCTGACGGCTCGCTGTCAAATGGCTACTGGAGACCCAGCCCGCAGGAGTAGGGGTGTCTAAGGCGTGTCTTCTTGCTTCCCTACCCACATTACCACCTCTATCCTCCGAGCTCAGCATTAGCGAAAACCCGGAAAAGGGAAGCCTGCCTCTATTACAATGGTCTCCGGGCTCCAGACGCAATCTGGCCCGCCCACTGCGCGGAATGCGCGTGCGCACGCCCAGCAGCCAGCCGCACCTCGCCAACTGCTACCCGAGCGACCTCGTCCCCGCTTCCGCCTTCACAGTTCAGACACGTCACCCCGCGAGGCTGGCCTGGTGGGCGCGGCCCGGGCGTTCCTCAGCCGCGGGGCGGGGCTCACGCCTCACTTCCGCATCCGGTCTGGCCGGGCTTCTCTCATTTACCTATTGCAGGTGCGCCAGCCAGGTGCCTGGGAGTGGTGTGGAAAATCGCCCCGTTCGTCACCCAGGCCCTAAAGTGGAGTCCCTTCCTTGCAGGCGCTTGCTCTCTGGCCGCTGCCACGCAGAACGGCTGAGTGGGGAATTCTTGATCAGAAATTCTTGATAATAAATGAAGTTTTCCTTCCATCCTTCCATGGACTGTGACCCTCACCTTCCTCCCAAGACAACTAATATTTCTGACTCGGCTCTACCACTTAGGATTTTTCTCCTTTACTCTGCTACAGGTAGCTTTTGCCAACTCCGATGCAAGGCTGTTTGACAGCCTGGAGTTTGGTTCTTCCAATTTTTTTTTTGCCAAAGTTATTTGGACAGTATGTTTTTCTGCAATTCCCAGGACTTCTATGTCTACTTGCAAATGAAATACAGGAATTTAGTTCAATTTTAGTTTCAGATGAACCATGAGTAATTTTTAAGTCTGTGTTCAGTTCAGTTCAGTCGCTCAGTCGTGTCTGACTCTTTCAGACCCCATGAATCGCAGCACGCCAGGCCTCCCTGTCCATCACCAACTCCCGGAGTTCACTCAGACTCACATCCATCTACACAGTGATGCCATCCAGCCATCTCATCCTCTGTCGTCCCCTTCTCCTCCTGCCCCCAATCCCTCCCAGCATCAGAGTCTTTTCCAATGAGTCAACTCTTTGCATGAGGTGGCCAAAGTACTGGAGTTTCAGCTTTAGCATCATTCCTTCCCAAGAACACTCAGGCCTGATCTCCTTCAGAATGGATTGGTTGGATCTCCTCGCAGTCCAAGAGACTGTCAAGAGTCTTCTCCAATTGCTAAGTCACTTCAGTCGTGTCTGACTCAGTTNGAACACTCAGGCCTGATCTCCTTCAGAATGGATTGGTTGGATCTCCTCGCAGTCCAAGAGACTGTCAAGAGTCTTCTCCAATTGCTAAGTCACTTCAGTCGTGTCTGACTCAGTTCGACCCCATAGACGGCAGCCCACAAGGCTCCCCCATCCCTGGGATTCTCTAGGCAAGAACACTGGAGTGGGTTGCCATTTCCTTCTCCAATGCATGAAAGTGAAAAGTCAAAGTGAAGTCGCTCAGTCGTGTCCAACTCTTAGGGACCCCATGGACTACAGCCTACCAGGCTCCTCTGTCCATGGGATTTACCAGGCAAGAGTACTGGAGTGGGGTGCCATTGCCTTCTCCAACACCACAATTCGAAAGCATCAATTCTTCAGCGTTCAGCCTTCTTCACATCCATACCCTCATAGCCAACTCTCACATCCATACGTGACCACAGGAAAAACCATAGCCTTGACTAGACGGACCTTAGTTGGCAAAGTAATGTCTCTGCTTTTGAATATGCTATCTAGGTTGGTCATCACTTTTCTTCCAAGTTTGTGTACATCCCAAATATGCTATGGGACTTGTGTATGTCTTACCTGACAGCCTGACTTCGGTGTCATGTTGCAGGAGAGGCAGTTGTGCACTGCTCCTTGTGTGCCTGTAGAACTTTTTTATAAGATAAAAATAACCTCATTGCCATTCCGTTTCTGATGTAAAATTGTGATAGGAACAAAAAGTCACCCATTGTCCTCTTCCCTCCCAGTCTGAACACTGCAGCTTGGAAATAAAATTGGCCTTGAGGCTGTAAACACAACTCATGGTAGTTCAGAGCTAAGATATCTGAAGTTTTAAGATGAAAAGTGGTTCCGAGGACAACATAACTTGATCTGTAGGCTAAAAGTAGGCATTGTACCAGAAGAAGGATTATTTAGCCGGCAGAACCTGAAAGAATGAAAGCTGCAGAGGCAAACACTAAAGTATAAAGGCTCCACATCTGAAGTGGTTGCATGTCTGTGATGTAAATGGAGGTATTCTAATCACATATAGCCAGTTCGACTTGCTCTGAATTTATGTCCCAACCAAATTTCTGCTTACAACGTAGCTTGTCGTGTAGTTTGCTTACAGAGAGAGAATGTTTGCTGGATTCAGGTAGCTGGTCTTCTCTGGAATTACTGTTGTTAACTTTATTGAGGCATATTTTTTTACATGCATTTCACTCACTTTAAATATACAAATTAATGAATTTTAGCAAATGTATCACCCATCATCACCGTAATATAGGTTTAGAACATCATCCCCAAGAAGACCTTTAACATTTAATCCCTCTTTCCACATACAGCTTCAGGGACCACTAATTTACTTTTAGTCTATAATTGTGCCTTTTCTAACTCCTCTGGGTTTTTAAAAAATTATTAATTAATCATTTCATTTCAGTGTCTGTGGCTAATGTAATTTCACCCTAGAGATAAGTCTGTTTTTAGTATCCTGACATGTAAATAGTCTCAGGCTGTTGGATTATTCCCCTTGGGGAATCCAGTGTCAATGCTCTCCAACCAAAGACCACCAGGAGGAACACACTAGGGCCTATGTCTGTCCCTATTGAGTTTACTGCTTGATAAAATGAAGGATATACAACATGGGGTTTCTCAGTAAGAGGGTGTTAGAAAGGGACTAATTTTAGGATTCGGGGCTTGCGCTGGATGGTTTGGGGGAGTGTTTAAAGAAGTGGAGCTTTGCTCTGGGTTGGATGCTGCCAGGAAGCAGGAGAAATTCTTAAGACTGGTTGTCTTAAGTCTTATCTAGAAGAAGGGCAGAGGCTAAACCTATATAGTTGCTAAAGAAACAGCAAGCGCTATTCTCAGCCTGAGCAGGGGGATGTCTGGTCATTTGTGGTTTGGACAATGTTCAGGGTTTTACTGTTGTTTAAACATAATTACAACAGGCCCCTGTTTTGTCTTGATCATGGTCAAAGTGGCCTAGCTGAGATCCACGTTCTCCAAAATCATTTATACTCAACAGAGCCTAGCTGTGATTACCAGCCCAATCTGTCAGGGGCTGTTTTTCACTTTTTCACCAAGATAATGCCATCTTGTATGGATAAACTACTGCTCATTCACTCCTTTGTGTCGCTAAATATATTTGCCTTTTTCCTGAAACTTCTGCAAAAAAATATTGGGTCCCTCGGGTATACTTCAACCCTCAAATTCAGATTGTGGTAATTTTTATGGATTTTTAAATAGTTCACCTTCGTCTCGTAAGTGAGGTAATGAACAGTGTTAGTATTCTACTTTTTTGTTTTATTTCATGACCCTATATCTTTTATTTATTTATTTGGCTTTGCCAAGTCTTAGTTGCAGCATGTGGGATCTTGTTCCCTAACCAGGGATAGAACCCAAGCCCCCTGCAGTGAGAGAGCAGAGCCTTAGCCGCCAGACCACCAGGGAAGTCCCATCTGGACCTTTAAATGCAGTTTAGCAATATTTGCTGTGCATATAACCAACAGAATGTTCATATCCAGGATACAAGGACTTTTATTAACTGTTACAAAAAATAACTAAGTAGAAAAAGGGGCAAGAGATAGAACAGATACTTCAGAAGAATAGCCAGTGGTTAACAAAAATGAAAACGTGTTCAACTTCATTCATCATCAGGAAATTGCATATTAAAACCTCAGTGAGACACAGTTACATACACAGTAGAAGAGCAAAAATTTAAAAACTGATAATACCAAGTATTGACAGGGCCGTGGAACAACTGAGAGGCCCATCCATTGCCAGTGGATATATAAATTGGTGGAAAATTATTTTGCACACATATTTTTATAACCCAGAAATTTCACCCCTAGATCTAAATGCCTATTTACATTCACCAAAAGATATGTTCACCAAGATAGAATTCTAATGTCCATCTACAGCAGAATGGAATAACACCGTGTAGTGTATTGTTCTACTATTGAATACTATACAGCAACGAAGACAAATCACTGTCAAAAACAACAATGTGTATTCATCCCACAAACATATTAAGTGAAAGAAACACAATGAAAACACTTGTATGACTCCATTTATCTAAAGTTCAAAAACAGACAAAACTATGATGTTCAAAATCAGGGTAGTGGGTACCTTTGGGGAGTTATAAAAAGGTAGTGATTGGGACTTCCCTGGTGGTCCAGTGGTTAAGACTTGGCACTGCTTCCACTGCACGGGATGAAGGTTCAATCCCTGGTGGGGGAGCTAAGATCCAGCATGCCGTATGCAGGGCAAGTGGTGGGGCTGCTGCAGTGCTGGTAACATTCTATAGCCTAATCTGAGTGTTGGCTACCTGGGTGCAGTCATTTTGTAATAGTTCATCAAGCTGTGTAACCTTATGATCTGTGCACTTTCCTCTATGTATGTATGTTATACAGTACTTGTATTCTTGTGACTAATGTCAGTGCTGTGAATAATATTATTGTGAAAAGTTGGTAATCATTGAAGTTAGGTGTCAGACACCAGAGATACCCAAGGGTACGTTTCTCTTGACTTTTATGCATTTTCCATAATAAAGTTATTGGGTTGGCCAAAAAGTTTGTTTGGGTTTTTTTTTGTAAGATTACAGAAAATATATATGTATACAAATGTTCGTGTATATGTGTGTACGTATGTATTTATGTATCTGTATATACGTATGTATAATTTGTAAATATTTGAGTCACTCCTTGATTGCCAGTCTCTTCAAAAGTGAACAAGGTTTTCCAGAAACCACAGCAATATGAAAAGAGCCAGTAATTCTTTTATACCATATTGGATTTAGAAATTGGCATTAAAGAAGGTCAGCATATCTAGACAGTATTAACCAATGAAAGTAATACATATAATATGTGAAACAATGTGAATGAACATTTTTATACATGTACTAATGCAATCATGTTGAATATATATTTATATTATAGATATGCATGTATTGAAGAGAGAAGATGACAGTATGACAGTGTCATTCACGACAGATCAAATTCTGTGACAATGAACTTTGGCATGGATTACAAATTTTTTATTTTATTGAAATGTTTTAAATATNAATGCAATCATGTTGAATATATATTTATATTATAGATATGCATGTATTGAAGAGAGAAGATGACAGTATGACAGTGTCATTCACGACAGATCAAATTCTGTGACAATGAACTTTGGCATGGATTACAAATTTTTTATTTTATTGAAATGTTTTAAATATGCTAGAAATAAATGAGATTGGAATGTCATTCATGAATTACGTTTGCTGTCATGAACATCATTCTCTCTGTTCATTTTGCTTTGGACTTCTGACTAATGATTGAGTTGAAACTTCTGAGTATCACTAGGTATATTTCCCAATAAAATGTTGGGCAAAGTTGTTAGAAAAATGTCCAGAAAGAGAAATAAAGAGAAAGGGTGCGTGAAACAGGATGTGATTGCTCAACAAGCCATAGGAAGCCTGTCACCATGATTACTCTTAAGTAGCTGCTGAATGATCCAAAATATACAAGTTCCCCCAGAAGAAAAATATTTGAGTAACTTGGGGTTAGAATGTTTATTGAAAATAAAATGTGGACCGAGGGAGTTGCAGAGAGTGAACTGAAGGGTAACTGTGTAAAAACAATTCGACGGAGTCACGGTGTGGTCATGTTTTTCTTGAGCACTAACTTTAGAGCCTAATAGCCATGTGGGATGAACTTCACCATTAAATCTTGTTAAACCACCACAACTACCAATAACCACTTGTTTAAACGTTTTAAAGCCTGATACAAAACAGAAAAGCCTGTAGGCAGACAGGAATCCTTGAAAATCCTCCTCTTTTTCCTCCCCGTACTTACTGACACAGGAGGAAAATGTTTTGAATGACCAGCCATCTGCCTGGGGACTTTTCTCCTGTTCCTGAGAAGTTCTCAATGTCCTGGTGCTTAAGAATTACCATATTAGGTATAAGGCAGTACTCATGCATACCAACTTTGAAAAAGCGACTTAAAAGGACTTTTAAAGATACTTTCAGCCTTATACAATTTTTGCCCATTGTGCTGACTTTAGATTCCAACACCCAATTCAGCCGTGATCTGACTCCTAGTTAGGGGTGAAGATCAGATATAGGGTGGCCAGTTACCTTTACCCTGCAGATACTTTTTAGTGTAAGAATATATGTCCCATGCCTACCTGGAGCATACTTATTGAAAAAGTGTTTGTTGTTTGTTATTATTTGCTAAATCATGTGACCCTAACACTGATGGATCTTTGATTTGCAAAGATTTGAATAAGGACTCAAAAAGGGCCTGCACAATTAAGGTACACCGAAATAAAGCTGGAGGAAAACATTTGCAATAAAATATAGCTATTATAGGACTTCCCAGGTGGCGCTAGTGGTAAAGACCCCACATGCCAATGCAGGAGACAATAAGAGACACAGGTTCAATCCCTGGGTTGAGAAGATCCCCTGGAGGGAGGCATGGCAACCCGCTCCAGTGTTCTTGCCTGGGAAATCCCATGGACAGAGAAGCCTGGCCGGCTACAGTCTGCTGCTGCTGCTACTAAGTCGCTTCAGTTGTGTCCGACTCTGTGCGACCCCATAGATGGCAGCCCACCAGGCTCCCCCGTCCCTGGGATTCTCCAGGCAACAGTACTGGAGTGGGTATAGTCTACAGGGTCCCAAAGAGTCAAGACACTACTGAAGAGACTTAACACAGCGCAACACAGCATCGCTATTGTAAGGCCTCCTGGTGGCTCCACGGTAAAGAATTCACCTGGAGTGCAGGAGATGGAGGTTCAGTCCCTGGGCTGGGATTTGATTTCAGTATGTAAAGAACTCTCCAAACTCAATAGGAAGAAAACAAATGAGTTAAAACATGATGAAAGACTTGAGTAGACATTTTGTCAAAGAGGACATGTGGCTTGCAAGTCAGCGCATGTGTTCAGCATCTATTAGCCAATAGGCAGATGAAAATTAAAACCATGATGAGAACCACTATGCACCTATTAGAACGGCTTAAAACACAAAAGAGGAATGGAAGGACACACATGAAGATTCTTATACTGGTTTATTTCTATGCAGGCGATTTCCTCCCTCTTGATTCTGTAATTTTTACGCTTCTTTAATGAACATGCTGCTGCTGCTGCTAAGTCGCTTCAGTCGTGTCCGATTCTGTGTGACCCCACAGACGGCAGCCCATTGGGCTCCGCCATCCCTGGGATTCTCCGGGCAAGAACACTGGAGTGGGCTGCCATTTCTTTCTCCAACGGATGAAAGTGAAAAGTGAAAGTGAAGTCGCTCAGTTGTGTCTCACTCAGTGACCCCATGGATTGCAGGCTACCAGGCTCCTCCGTCCATGGGAGTTTCCAGGCAAGAGTACTGGAATGGGATGCCATTGCCTTCTCCTTAAGTTTCATTTTTAAAGAGATTTTTGTATAGATAGCTTATCTATATTTAAACATATAAATATATATATATCTTATATATATTTACATACATATGTAGATAGATTTTTTAAAATAGGAAAACTTGAATGATACCATTACCAAGTCCAAGCTCGCTTTGCTTGCCACAAGATAAGCCAATGAATCTGAGAGACGAGGTGTTGAGGCAAGGAAGAGACTTTAATCCAGGAGATGGCAGACCGAGGAGATGGCAGTCTAGCGCCTGAAAATAAACATCTCACTGGGGTCTGTCTGCCAGGTTCTTTTATAGATCAGAGAGAAAGAAGCAATGAAGAACCAAAGTCAAAAGGCAGAATAGGGAGGGAGAGGCAGTGGGAAAGTAAAGTGAAAGGGTCTTCAGTCTTGCAAAACATCTCCAGGGAATGGCCAGCTTCTGGAAGAAGGGGTGTGTTAATCTCTTCTACTCACAGGTGGGCAGGGACAAACTATCTCTCCAGGAGCTGAACAAAAGCACTTTAGTTTACAGTCAAGCAGAGGGTCAGGGTCCTCCAGGCAACCCATTAAGTATGATAACAAGAGCGGTGGAAAGCAAGTCAAGAAAACAGTTTCCAACAGGGCGTCAGAAATGGCCTCCTCCCTGCAACAGTATCTGCCATGATTTCATGTTGGTTCAGCCTTTTAGGGGCAAAGAAGCTTCACCATGCTATTGGAGAAATAGCTTTTAGATAAAATGTTTCTTTTAGTCCCGAAAGAACTGGCAGTGCTATCGTCTTCCGGTAAATCTCGCGCTTTGCCCTGGGCGGTGCAGGTCCTGGCCTCCCCTGCACCATTAGCATCCATTAGCCCACAATTTCCACTTTGTGGAATGCAGCCAGAATTCCTTCCGAAAGGGGAAAGTGTTGGCATGATGATGCAATCAGAAACCAAGTACTGTNTGGGATGCCATTGCCTTCTCCTTAAGTTTCATTTTTAAAGAGATTTTTGTATAGATAGCTTATCTATATTTAAACATATAAATATATATATATCTTATATATATTTACATACATATGTAGATAGATTTTTTTAAAATAGGAAAACTTGAATGATACCATTACCAAGTCCAAGCTCGCTTTGCTTGCCACAAGATAAGCCAATGAATCTGAGAGACGAGGTGTTGAGGCAAGGAAGAGACTTTAATCCAGGAGATGGCAGACCGAGGAGATGGCAGTCTAGCGCCTGAAAATAAACATCTCACTGGGGTCTGTCTGCCAGGTTCTTTTATAGATCAGAGAGAAAGAAGCAATGAAGAACCAAAGTCAAAAGGCAGAATAGGGAGGGAGAGGCAGTGGGAAAGTAAAGTGAAAGGGTCTTCAGTCTTGCAAAACATCTCCAGGGAATGGCCAGCTTCTGGAAGAAGGGGTGTGTTAATCTCTTCTACTCACAGGTGGGCAGGGACAAACTATCTCTCCAGGAGCTGAACAAAAGCACTTTAGTTTACAGTCAAGCAGAGGGTCAGGGTCCTCCAGGCAACCCATTAAGTATGATAACAAGAGCGGTGGAAAGCAAGTCAAGAAAACAGTTTCCAACAGGGCGTCAGAAATGGCCTCCTCCCTGCAACAGTATCTGCCATGATTTCATGTTGGTTCAGCCTTTTAGGGGCAAAGAAGCTTCACCATGCTATTGGAGAAATAGCTTTTAGATAAAATGTTTCTTTTAGTCCCGAAAGAACTGGCAGTGCTATCGTCTTCCGGTAAATCTCGCGCTTTGCCCTGGGCGGTGCAGGTCCTGGCCTCCCCTGCACCATTAGCATCCATTAGCCCACAATTTCCACTTTGTGGAATGCAGCCAGAATTCCTTCCGAAAGGGGAAAGTGTTGGCATGATGATGCAATCAGAAACCAAGTACTGTATTTGTTTCCCTTTCTCATCATCCTAGCGTGTCTTTCAAGTGGACCAGAACTCCCATCAAGAATTAAGCATCAGGAAGCTGCCAGGCATTTCAGCAGCACTTGGCTTATTTAATTTTGCTCTACAAAAGTAACCAAAGTTATGCTGGGTGGAGTTTTCAAATGGTTTTATCCAAAAATCTAGAGAGAAGAACTGAAATTGTTGCAGGAAGGGGGACCCTTTCCAGGGCCCAAAGCTGGGCTCTTGTCTAACACTTGGAAATGAATTGTCTGAGAAGACACATGTTCTGACAAAGCAACAGATATTATTGGGAAAGGACAGCTGGGCGGAGAGCCGGAGAGTGAGGGAACCCAGGAGGACTGCTCTGCCACATGGCTTGCAGTGTCAGGTTTTATGGTGATGGGATCAGCTTCAACCAATCATTCTGACTCAGAGTCCTTCCTGGTGGTGCACGCCTTGTTCAGCCAAGATGGATGCCAACGAGGATTCTGGGAGGTGGTCGGACATGTGGTGTCTCCTTTTGACCTTTCCCGAACCCTTCTGGTTGGTGGTGGTTGATAACTTCCATGTTCCTTATCAGGACTTTCTGTCATAAAACAGCTCATGCAAATGGTTCCTATGGTGTCTGGCCAGGGTGGGCAGCTTCAGTCAGTGTGCTTCCCCTAAAACTAACAGGAAGGACAAACTCTGACCCCCTGCTGGATCTGTTTCTTTTACTCTAACCTTTGCCTCCCATGGCTTTCATTACTATAATCAGTAAAAAGATGCTGTCTGTAGCTTTTGTTAGGGCTTCCCAAGAGACACTAGTGGTAAAGAATTTACCGCCAACGCACGAGATGCAAGAGACCTGGGTTCAATCGCTGAGTTGGGAAGATCCCCTGGAGAAGGAAATGGCAACCTGCTCCAGTATTCCTGCCTGGAGAATCCCACGGACAGAGGAGCCTGGTGGCTACAGTCCATAGGTTTGCAAACTGAAGCGACTTAGCACGCATGCATAGCTGTTGTTGTTCGGTCACTAAGCAGTGTCTGACTCTGCGACCCGAGGAACTGCAGCACACCAGGCTATACCTATAGCTATAAGCATTCATAATAATGGCCTGCCTTGGGAAGCCTGCCCCTCTGCCTGAATGTTAAACTAAAGTATCTTTGCTCAGGGAGACACCATGACCCTGCCCCCCGGTGAATGGCTGCAGGAAAGGAGAAATTAACTCATCCCCTGCCAGAGGTTGGCCAAACCAGGGGATATTTTGCAAGACGTTCGACCTTTTAACTTTACTTCCTCACCTCCTCTCCCTCTCTGTTCTATAAAAGAAACTAACATCCAGACCCCATACTCCACGAGCAGACGAGCTTGGACTTGGTGACAATCCAGGTACATGAGGCCTCCTAGATCGTTATTTGCTGCATCCAGGACAGAAGGCAGATTCTGATGGCAGGCTGAGAAGCAGATCCCTACTGGGCTGTGACAGTCAACCCTCTAACCACCCCTGGAGGGATCTCAGCCTCCCTCAGCTATTCCTGCCTGAGCGCCAGGAGGAAGTGAGGCCCCAGGCACCACACAGGCCAAGCTGTTTCTCAAAAATCCACAGCTGTTGTTAGGTATTAGGCCTCCGTTTCACAGTCTGACTGTGAGCTGCCTTGAGAGCCCTACCACACAAGGCGAGGGTATTACAAAAGCCTAAGACAGGCAGGTTATTGTCATGGTCTGTGCGTGAGTTGGAAAAGAATTTCCAGACATGAGGCAGAATGAGAGGAGAATCGAGTTTATTAGAGTGAGAGATGCTATTAGAACTGCAGGCCTGCTCAAGGGAGAGTCAACTCCTTTCTCGGGCTAGTAGCCAATTTTTATAGCTACAAGACAGAGAAGGGCTTCCCTGGTGGCTCAGATGGGAAAGAATCTGCCCGAAACGCGGAAGACCTGCGTTTGATCCCTAGGTTGGGAAGATCCCCTGGAGAAGGGAATAATAACCCATCCCAGTATTGTTGCCTGGAGAATTCCATGGACAGAGGAGCCTGGCAATGCCAATAGTAAAGATTGGGGGCAGGGGAGGACTTTAAATTTGTCTATAACTATCAAAGTTTTTTACAGCTCATATAATCTATGTAATTTAGAGTAACTTAAGTCCTAGAATCCCTTTGAGGGGAGCGGGATGGAGAAAGATGGATACATTCCACCGTTTTATCATTTTATAAGAGCAGTTACTCTGAAGGAGTTAAGGACAGGAGAATTTGAGAGAAGTGAGAATCTTTCATTTTCCCCTTAAATATGGAAGTCTGGAGGCAGACAAGACACCTGGAGAAGGTGTTAGGACTGGGGCAGCTCTGAACAGGGAAGGTTGTTTCACAGCTGGAGGAAGAACCGGGGAGAAATGACACCATGTTGTCTGAGGGTCTAGTGATCCAGCAGTTCTCAGCTGGATCGTTTCTGTTCTAACCACTGAGAGAATGTGAAGTAGTTAGAAGAAGAAGGTCCAGGACAAAGAGTGACCACGTGACCGAAAGAAAGCGATGAGATCTGTAAGGCTGGACACACAGTGGGCCGTTTGTGGAGGCAGGAAGAGCAGCTGAGGACAAGGGGTAGGAGACAGGTTCAGAACCGTGTTTGACCATATAGTCTTGCTAGCTGTACTGGCATCAATGTTGTTCATTTTGCAGATTCAAGATCTTTGCAGGATGCAAGGAATGGGGGCACGTTCACAGTAGTTCCGGTCATAGGGCATGCACCATCTAGATTCCTGCAAAAACACGAGAGCCAGGTGAGACCTCTGAGAAAGAACCTCACTGAATCTGTGTGTTAGCCTGAGAGGAAGGTAACAAGATTTTACAGGTAGAATTGGAGAAGAACGGGCACGTTGGGCTTTCCCTGACTCCCCACCGAGGGGAGATTTCAAAAGTTCCTATCGGAAGTCAGTGATGGTAATTCAGTGTGACAGATTCCAGAAAGAAGCGCAAAGTGAGGTAGGAACAGGGCGGGAGGTTGCGACCACATTATCCTGGCAAGTTTTTTAGAGGACTTGCCAGCTGGGGCTGCCGTCTATGGGGTTGCACAGAGTCGGACACGACTGAAGTGACTTAGCAATAGCCAGCTGGGTTGATGTGTATGGAGTAAGTGTGACCGTGGGCCACGAAGGATTCAGCTCGAGCAGGACAAGAATCAGAACCACTAGGATCAGAGATTCAGACCTGGTAACAGAGAGGGCGTTAGAGGTTCCGCATAACAAAGAATAGACTGAAGAACACGGTAAGAGGTATTGTGTGTGACGTTAATTCCTCCCACGGAAAAGAAGAGATTGAATTAGAGACTCAATCTCCTGAAAAAGCAGAAGTGAGTCANTCACCATCTGCAGTGATTTTGGAGCCCCCCAAAATAAAGTCTGACACTGTTTCCACTGTTTCCCCATCTATTTCCCATGAAGTGATGGGACCAGATGCCATGATCTTCATTTTCTGAATGTTGAGCTTTAAGCCAACTTTTTCACTCTCCTCTTTCACTTTCATCAAGAGGCTTTTTAGCTCCTCTTCACTTTCTGCCATAAGGATGGTGTCATTTGCATATCTAAGGTTATTGATATTTCTCCCGGCAATCTTGATTCCAGCTTGTGTTTCTTCCAGCCCAGTGTTTCTCATGATGTACTCTGCATAGAAGTTAAATAAGCAGAGTGACAATATACAGCCTTGACGTACTCCTTTTCCTATTTGGAACCAGTCTGTTGTTCCATGTCCAGTTCTAACTGTTGCTTCCTGACCTGCATACAGATTTTCCAAGAGGCAAGTCAGGTGGTCTGGTATTCCCATGTCTTATATTTAATTTATAAAGGAGCCTATAAAGGAGCATTTGACCAAAGGTCTTCTAGAACATAAGCTTCACTCAGCAAGTAAGTGGCAGAGACACAGTTGGAAATGAAGGCCCATCTCTCTCTGTATCATTCAGCTTTGCTATAGTAACAAATGGCTCCTAGAGAGGAAGAAAAGCTCGGATTTTTCTACCCTCTTAAGTTCTGTCTCTGTGGCATGTGAATTAAACTATCAAAAGATAGATTCGTAGGAGGGGAAAAATAGTTCACTTACATATGTAATGTATGTGTACGTGGGAGAACATAGTGATGAGTAACAGAAAGGGCTGCTCAGAATTCAGGGCTTATATACCATCTGAATAGGTGAAAGAGAGGGGAAGCAATGTACTTATGGGAACCGATGACTTTTTAAAGATAAAGGGTTTTCAGGAGAACACATGGGGCATAAACTATTTGTGATAATGTTCCTCTATACAGGTATGCGTGATCTTTCCATCTCCTTCAGGGCCATAAAACTCCCTTGGTAAAGGGATTTGGGGAACTTTTTTTTTTGGTTTATTCACTACTTTTTATTGGAGTATAGTTGCTTTACAATGTTGTATTGGTTTCTGCTGTCCAGCAAAGTGAATCAGCTCTATGTACACGTATTCTTTTTCAGACTTCCTCCCCATTTAGATCAGCACAGAGCATTGAGGAGAGTTCCCTGTGCTCTTCAATAGGTTCTCAGTAGTCATTACTTGTTAGTTTTGACAATGAAGTATGATTGACCTCTAACACTATGTTAGTTCCAAGGGCACAACACAGTGATCAGAAATTTCTGTACATTACAAAATGGTCGCCATTGTAAGTCTAGTTACCACCATGAGGACTCCTTTACAATAAGTCCTTTAAAATAATAGCTAAAGATTTTATATGGGGACAGATACATATGACAACATTATTGACTATATTTCCAACACTATACATTTCACCCCTCTGACTCATTTATTGTATTTGGGGAAGGTTTTATTCAAGTTCTTGCTTCTAGGAGTAGATCTACCCTAAAGAGGAAATAAAGCAGCCTTATTTCCCAGAAGTTGCTGCCTTTAGTCAGAGAAGAGGCTTTTTCCTTTCTCCCTCATCTGATGACTTTCAAATCTCTTCAGCTTAAAATAACCTTTATACCAACCCAGGGGTTCTGAGTTGGTTTCCACAGATCCAAATCTCAGTCGCTTATAACAACCAAGATGCACTGGGTTAGCCAAAAAGTTCGTCCAGGTGTTTCCATAAGATGGAACAGAAAGACCCGAATGAACTCCTTGGCCAACCCAGTACCTCTCAGTCACATTACCTGACAGCTCTCCGCCACATGTTTTCTTCACCCCAGGAAGAAAATGGGAACATGGTGCTCTGTTACGGCAGAAAGAAAACAGAAGTGGCTGAGGCTTGCAACGCCTCTGAGGGCTTCCATTTGGATGTGGCGTTGGTCACTACAGCTCACGCTCCATTGGCTAACGCGAGCCACACAGCCAAGATGGCCGACAGGGAGACAGGAAGAGCAACTGCTCCTAAGGGAGGCCACCACAAGGCTCAGGGCACCCGGAGAGGGACTCTTCCTGGTAAGGGGAGTGAGTAAGGGGGAGCAATACTATTCACACGCTTTATCAGAGTCTCCAATGATACACCTTTTCCACTCCATTCTGCTTCAAAGTTTCAAAGAGGAAGTAAGACTTGAGTTGGCTTTTCAAGGATAGTTCTAGGCAGGGATGCAGTAGACATCAGGTCAGGTAAATCTGGAAACAGTAAATGTATGAAAAAATGCCTAACCCCAACGTCACTGTCTCTCAGGAAAGAAGATACTTTTTGCCTGCAGATTGGCAAAAAAAATTTTAAGTTAATTCGGAAAAGTGCTATTCACTCCTAAACTGCTGGTGGGAGTATATATACTTTAGATTGTGTGAGCAGCAGTATCGCAGTATCTACTGAAATTAAACACGCAAATACCTTTTGACCCATTCATTCCACTCCTCGGAATCTCTCCTACAAAGATATTTGTTCATGTGCACAAACATGAATGTTTGAAGGGTGCCCCATGAACTGGAAAGCCAAATGGATGTCCATCAAGGTGAGAACTGTAAAATAAGTTATAGCTCTGGAATACTATATATATATATATGAATATGCATAAATGTGTGTGTTAGTTGCTTAGTCATGTCTGACTCTGTGACTCCACGGACTGTAGCCCTTCAGACTCCTCTGTCTATGGGATTTCCTCAGCAAGAAAACTAGAATGGGTTGTCATTTCCTTCTCCAGGGGATCTTTCTGACTCAGGGATTGAACCTGGGTCTCCTGCTTGGCAGGCAGATTCTTTTCCACTGAGCCACCTGGGAAGCCCATGTATACATAGATATGCACACACACATATACATATACACATTTAAAGATCACCCAGATCTATTTTAAGCACAAAAGGCAAGTTACAACATACATAATCATAATGCGTAATACTATGAAAACTACATCTAAGTGTAAATGAAGTGTTAGCAGGGTACACATTACTCTGACACAGTCGTTTTAATTGTAGCAAAATTAGTTGAGACTAATGATGACGAGCAGTATTTAAGCACTTCTGGGTTGTTTGAATCTTTTACAAATAGAATATATTTCTGTATTGTTTAGCATAATTAAACAAATTAAAATGCCTAAAATTAAAATAAAATAGTGCCATTTTGTTTTATAATATTCATAAAGTTCAGAAAAACATTAAAAAGATAATGAAAATCACCCCTAGAATCATTTGAAAATAACTCTAAAAGCAAACTCATTTGAAAGATTGATCACATACAGAATTATCGTTTGGATAGGCCTCGTTCTGAAAATCAGACGCCCATAAGATAATAGTTCATGAGACCTACCTCTGAATAGCTTTAATCAGTTGACTTACTTTTGTTAGCAGCTAACGAAGTCCCATCTCAAAACACTTCTAGTTACCACAGCTGACTGCAGAAGTATTGAGGGAACATTGTGATAGAAAACTGAGTTAAGAGGTGCCTAATGCAGGAGAAATTTCTCGACTGGTGTTTAAAAGAGAGTTTGACTAAAACTGACGACTGTATGGCCTGATTTGACCAATGATATGCAGCATTCCAGCTAAGTTTATTACCTGCTCAAATCAAATCAATAATCTTGGTCAGATAAAGCATGGTTCAATGGTTTAAATTTTCTTCTGTCATCAGAATGACTGAATAGGAGCTGGAGTAATTAATAGAAATTTCTTTCATTCTTCGTCAAGCTGAGTTAGAGGTTTCCTGAAGCCAGATTTTCTACCAACTGTATAAATTGTTAAAAGCCTCGCCCCCAGAAGGCTATTCACTGACACTTTCTTCCCTGATGCGTTTTCCTTAGCCCTACCCTGGGTTGCTCTTTGTTCCACTGTTACATTATTCATGTTAAAAGTCCCGTTCATTTTGTATGTGTTCTGGAGCTAGGATGCTTCTCCAAATCACTTTTGTTTGGACAGCTATCCCATTACTGTATTTATGCCTTATAATGCCAAGAAGTCATCCCTAATGGCCCCAGGTAACAAATCCAATATTATCAGCTTTTAAGGTGCTAAGTATTCCTGTAATCTTTAGAAAACACCCAGCACAGTCTACACGATGAAGAAGAAACCCAGAGAGATTGAGTAACTTGTCCAGCTCAAGATGGTCAATGTCTGACGGATCTCCACCTTCAAAGTCTTTTTGGCCCAGCTCTACCTGGATCCTGGTTCACAGCAGCACGATGTCTGCTATATACTGACAAAGGATGGAGGCTGGCCCTGAGTCCAGGTGCTTACAGGCAGTGTTAAGTCTCTTTGCACCACTTATTAAAGACAACTTCCGTTAAGATATAATTTATGCACCATGTGTGATAAATTTATGCACCAGCTTCAGTTGTGTCTGACTCTTTGCGACCCTATGAACCATAGCCCGCCAGGCTCCGCTGTCCATGGGATTCTCCAGGCAAGAATACTGGTGTGGGTTGCCATTCCCTGCTCCTGGGGAGCCTTCCCATCCCAGGGGTCACACCCGTCTCTTATGTCTAGTCTGCACCGGCAGGTAGGTTCTTTACCACTATTGCTACCTGGGAAGCCCGGGTCTCCTACATTGCAGGTGAAGTCTTTACAGGCTGAGCCACCAGAAAAACCCTTGTACACCATAAAGGTCATTAATTTCTAGTGCAGGGATCCAGTGATTTTTAAAACTTTTCCAGAGCTGTGTAGATGTCACCATAATCCAATCTGAAGACAATCTCCATCAAAAAAAAAAAAAAAAAAAAGCCCTCTGGCTCATTTACAGTCACGCCCTGCTTTACCCAACCCAACCCCCTCCTGCCCGCCAATACCAGCTCCATGTAACCACAAATTTGCCTTTCTTGGACATCTCAGGTAAATAGATTCTTAAAAATATGTGGTCATCACTTTTGTCTTTCTGACTGCACAGTGTTCAGATCATCATTTTGACATGGCAGTATATTCCGCTGACTGTTCCCTTTCTGCCGTATGGGCATATCTTGCCACCTTGAGACTTAAGCTCCCTGCGGGTAGGTAGGTACAGNCCACCCAATGAGACTAAGGATCTTGAGACGAGGAGACTCATCCTGGGTGACCAGGATGGTCCTAAATGCCCTCTTGCGTCCTTATAAGAAAGAGGCCGAGGGGGGTTGGACACACCGAGGAGGCGGCAGTGTGAAGATGGAGCCAGAGGTTGGAGAGAGTAGCCCCGCGGCCCCCAGCAGTGGGGGCAAGGAGTGGGCTTCTCCCTGGCGCCTCCAGAGGGAGCAAGTCTCCAAGATAACCTTGATTTGTGCCCTGCAAAACTGATGTTGGACTTCTGACCTCCAGAGGTGGGAGGAGAAAAAAGGTGCCTGTGGTTTCAAGGCGCCCCGTTTGTGGTATTTTTGCTATAGCAACTTCAGGAAATGAATGAACCAACCCCTGGGGGCACCTCTGGAGCTTGGCACTCACTAGATAGCCTAGCCCCGGGGTTGTAGCTCCGCCGGGCTCCTCTGTCCATGAGATTCTCCAGGCAAAAATACTGGAGTGGGTTGCCATGTCCTCCTCCAGGGGATCTTCCTGACCCAGGGATCGAACCTGGGTCTCCGGTATTGCGGGCAGACTCTTTACTGACTGAGCCACCAGGGAAGCTCAGGCTGGGGGGACAGATAATGAGCCAGGCGGGTGGGCGGCTCTGAGATCGGTCCACACCCTCTGCAGAGGATTCTGGTAGGCAACTCGCAAGCACATTTTATATGGTTTTCCCTTTTCTTATTTCCCTTCCCCCATCCTACAGAGCATCCCTGCACACACACGCATCCTTCACTCCTGCCTCCTGGGACCGTGTGCCATCAACCAAATTAACTGCTGCACACAGCTTGTGTCTCAACTCTGTCTTTGGGGGGGGACTCTGCCACAGGCAAGACTCACCTCCAAGACTCGGATTTAAATGACACCCAAAAAAAGCCTTATGGGATTGTTAAAAGTATGAGATTAAAGGGCCAGCCCATCAGGAACCGTCTCCCGAGCCCTATGGAAAGAGCGGTGTGACACCGACCGCTCTCTTCTGTACCCGCCTTCTAAATGGGTGTTTCTCAGACTGGGGTTTATTAAAAGTAGTTGGCAGGGTTGAGGCAAGAGGCAGTGCCTTGCCCCCATGCCCCCTTAAGAATAAAACTTAGCTTTGTTTTCATTTCAGTGATCATCTAAAACAAAAATGGATAGGATCTACTGAATGAGGCCGTGCAGGGAAGCCCCGTGCCGGGGGCTCCTTAGGCGCTTGTGACTCTCGGATGGCTGTGATGGTGCCCAGGATCGCCTGTGGTTACAGGGTTTTAACTCAGTTTCTCAAAGGAGTCTGTTTTCTTTCATTCATAAGAAAGTCTTTTCATTTAAAGGGGTCCACTTGTAACTCAGCTTTGAGAAACACCACTCTTAACTGGCTATGGTGCAACAGTGGGTAAGTGGTTAAGCGCAGGGGTTAGGCCTTGGGTTAAGTTCTAGACCCATTTCCTATGAGTTGTGTGACTCTGAACAAGTCACTCAAACCCTCTGAGCTGCAGCTTCCTGCTCTATAAATGGCAGTGCTAACAATAGTTACAATGTTGATTCTTTAGTCCGTCCGCTCCGTGGTGTCTGACACGTTTGTGAGTGCACGGACTGGGACTGTAGCCCGCCAGGCTCCTCTGTCCACGGGATTCTCCAGGCAAGAAAACTGGAATGGCTTGCAGTTTTCTTCTCCAGGGGGTCTTCCCGACCCAGGGATCAAAGCTGGGTCTCCTGCATCGGCAGGTGGATTCCCTGCCGCTGAGCCACCTGGTTAGGCCCTAGTTACAGCTTAGGGTTGTTATAAGTCTGACATGGAATAAAGTGCATGAAATGCTTACTTAGCACAATGCCAGGTTCAGTGGTGTCCTTACGAATAATAACAATCAACCTGTAGAAAGTGTAGTGGTCACAGCAACAATAGTAGTGACGTCGTTGGGATACTGACATTCACGCAAAGGAAACGTTTTCTGCGCTAGGGACCAATCCCTCGGTCTTACTCCTTTTTCACCACAAGGTGGCGTAGTCAAGAGCTCAAACTGCTAAAGGCGGCCCTACTTTCCCTCAGGTAACAATTTTGTTAAAAAGGAATGCACTGATCTCCCAGGCGTCCTTGGTCTGTACTCCTGGGGTCTCCCTTTTATTCACAAGGTTCTAAAGGTCAGACTAAAATCCAAAAAAACCCCACAACAATAATAATAGCTAAGGTATGAAACTTATTGCATATCTGCAGGGCCCTGAGTGAAGCCGTGTGTGTGTGTGTGTGTGTGTGTGTGTGTGTGTGTGTGTGTGTGTGTGTGTGCGTGTGTGTGTGTGTGTATACACAGGTACATGCACACGTGTAAATAAATTACAGGGATTTCGTATGATTTCAGAGTGAAGGGTAGGGTTTAAATACTATGAGGAAAAATTTTATGAAGAAGCAGATATTTTCATGATCGAAATATTTTAAAAACTTAGACAGCCAAGAAGAAA
This sequence comes from Neotragus pygmaeus, assembly GCA_006410875.1. NCBI lineage: Eukaryota > Metazoa > Chordata > Mammalia > Artiodactyla > Bovidae > Neotragus > Neotragus pygmaeus. Next base: position 1,663,253 of record SJYV01054331.1, read on the forward strand.
CTGTGCAAGGCTGACCTTGGAGTGTTTCCCTTTATAGACTCACACACATTCACAAAATCACACACATACAGACATAAATGTATCTAAAGTGTAGTTGGGTTCATCACCACAGTGGTGGGAGGGTCCCAGCTACGAAGGGCAGATTGCAGGATTTAGAAGGCACCAGCAGAATGTAAACTGCTGCAGCCACCATGGAAAAACAAGATGCAGGGTCCTTAAAAACTAAAAACAGAGCCCTGAATACTCACTGACGGACTGATACTGAAGCTGAAGCTCCAAAACTTTGGCCACCTGATGCAAAGAGTCGACATTGAAAAAGACCCTGATGCTGGGAAAGATTGAAAGCAGGAGGAGAAGGGGACGACAGAGGATGAGATGGCTGGATGGCATCACCGACTTGACGGACATGAGTTTCAGTAGGCTCCGGGAGTTGGTGAGGGACAGGGAGGCCTGGCGTGCTGCAGTCCATGGGGTCGCAAAGAGTCGGACACGACTGAGTCACTGAACCACAAGAGCTGTCACATCAGCCTGCAGTTCCAGTCCTAGGTGTATATCCAGAAAAAAACAAAAGCTTTAACGTGAAAAGATGCATGTGACCCGATGTTCACAGCAGCACTATTTACAATAGCCAAGACATGGAAGCAACCTCAGTGCGCAAAAGCAGGCCACTGGCATAAGAAGATGCAGTATGTATATACATATATACACACACACATGCGCATATATACAATGGAGTATTAGCTATAAAAAGAAGGAAATGCTGCCATTTGCAGCAACCTGGATGGGCCTAGAGAATATCATGTTGAGCGAAGTAAGTCAGGCCGAGACAAATGCTGTATCACTTATATGTGGAATTTTAAGAAAAATAATACAAATGAATCTGTATACAAAACAGAAATACACTCTCAGACATAAAAAACAAGCTTCTGGTTACCAAAGAGGAGAGGGAGGGGTTGAGAGGCAAATTAGGAATATGGGTTTAACAGATATAAACCACCACCATATATAAAGCAGATAAGCAACCAGGATTTACTGTATAGCACAGGGAATTATATTCAATACCTTGTAATAACATATAATGGAAAATAACCTGAAAATATGTGTATATATAATGAATCATGTTGCTGTACATCTGAAACTAACACCGTATTGTAAATCACCTATACTTCAATTGAAGAAAAAAGTCACCCACCACGCTCAGCTTTGATTATGCGAGAATCACAGCTGTTTCTACGTCTGGTGTCAAACATGTGGACCCGACACCAAATCAGCAGGGGTGCATGAGAGGCCTCCTGGACTCCAAAAATGGTCTTACACCTGAGCAAAACGCTTTTTGCCTTGGTATTTCCTTCTTTAACAAAATTATTTATTTATTTGGCTGCGCCGGGTCTTGGTTGCGGCATGTGGGATCTAGTCCCCTGACCAGGATTCCCCGGGGTCCCCTGCACTGGGGGTGAGGAGTCTTAGCCACTGGACCCCAGGGGAGTCCCCGCTGTTATCTCCTAAAAACGCTTGGATCAGATGAGTTTGCCCAGCCTTGCAGACCCCACTTCCCCTCCCAGCGGGGTGCCCGGGTTGACCTGCCCACTTGAGTGGCGCAGGGCTGCCCAGCACATCAGCCGGCCCTCTGGTTTCCTTTGTGAAACCTTGATCTGGGGAAAGGACCCAACGTGAGGGCCCCGCAGCTAGTTCCTCCATAACCAGAAATAAATCAGAGATGACTGTATTTCTTCATCTAAATAACAAACACGGAGCAAGATGTCCAGAAACCTAGAGACATTCTTTTCTCTAAATTATTTGCCTAACTTAAAAAGTTCTCATCACCACAAGCTGCCAGCCTGGAAATATCCCGGCAGCTTTCTCGGTCATGTTTTTGCTATGAGAGTGATCTTACTTCTGCAAGAAGTGTGAGAAAGCCCTGGAGTGTACAGGGACTTCAACTACTGAGAGAGGGCTGTCAGACGTAGCTCTGTTGTAAGGAAGGTCTTGTCTTTGAGGCTTTAGCTGCTGACAGGTTTCTCCAAGATGTTCAGGGCAAACGTCCAGGCAGTGGAGTAAAAGGGACTTGGGTACACATGTGCACAGAAAAAAAGACTGGAAGGAAAGACTGCAAAATATTGTTCAGTTGCTAAGTCACACCCAACTCTTTGGTGACCCCGTGGACTGCAGCACACCAGGCTCCCCTTGTTCTTCAGTATCTCCCAGAGTTTGCTCAAATTCTTGTCCATTAGGTCAGTAATGCTACCTAGCCATCTCATCATCTGCCATCCCCTTCTTTTGCCTTTAATCTTTCCCAGCATCAGGGTCTTTCCCAATGAGTTGGCTCTTCACATCCGGTGGCCAACGTATTGAAACTTCAGCTTCTAGGGTTAGCTATATTTATTTTCTTCTTTGTGCTCAAGTACATATTCCAAACTGAATGCAAGGAACATCAGTTATTTTTATCAGAAAGACAGTTTTAAAGTTCACCTTCTTCAAATATAGTCCCAGCTGAGGCGGACACCGTTGAGTGAAACGTGCAAAGGATTTGAGACCAGGACATCGATTCATCAACACTTTCTGTCCCAATCTCAACCTGTGCCCAGCGTGGTGCTGGGCAAGGTGGGGGCTGCCCGGGAGAAGCCATAGTTCTGCCTTCAAGGGGCAAGACAAGGACGAAAGGGAAGAGACACGTAGTATTACTAGACCCCAGGCAGAGTCCATTCACAGGTGACTCCCTTCAGCATGCAAAGGTCCTCTGGGTGGGCTGTTATTATTTTTCTCATTTTACAATGAGGAAACGGAAGCTCAGAAAGTGAAGGCACTGGGCCAGGTAGCAGCAAACCCTGCCTCTCCCGTCCTGGGACCTCCAGCCCTGAGAGCTTACTCACCTTGGGGAGAGGGGACAGCGGGAGATGGTTTAACCCATCGTAGCTTTCCTGCACACACGTGCCCATCAGTCACATATCAACCAAAACCAACAAAACCACCTGGACTTTCTCCAGAGGCAGAAGGAGATTCCATCTTATTAAAGCAGAGCCCAGCTGGAAGCTGTTACCTGCCTGGCAATTGAAGGCACAGGGAACTGGAGATGGGGGTGGGGCAGCGAGAAA
>SJYV01054331.1:1666484-1680189 GCA_006410875.1 Neotragus pygmaeus
GAGGGGGGTGGGCACCCACGTGTCCCCAGACCCGGAGGCATTGCCAGGTAATCAGTGAAATGCATGAAAACTGAGAGACTGGCTGCCAAGTATAATACCTTAGGACACTTCCAAGCTGGACTTAACTCTTGTTGCCTTTGAGCCGGCAAGTCAGGCACATGACTAATAAACCCTGTAAAAGACTAAGGCATGCATCAGATTTTTATTTTTTTTAAGACTAAAACCCACTATCCTCCCTGCAGACATCAGCTGTGTAATGGGATTCAGGGTTCCGTGGTTCTCCTTCTCTGTGTGTAAAATCTATGTGAGCCAACATCAGCTTACTGTCGAGCGTGGATTCTCTGACATCAGCAAGAAACAGCTGGTGTTTCTGGGAAATTCAAGCTCTGAAACCCTGTTTTGCTTGCGGAGATGCAATAAGGTCAGCGAATAACCAAATAACCCACCCCTGGGTCCCGAGGTCTTTCTGACCTATGAGTCTTTGAAGGCACTTCTGTTTATTTCTCCTTTGTGGTGACAGAAGCATGTGGGTGTTATCTCTGGGAGCCCATTGAAAAACTTCACAGAGTAAGGTCAGTTGTAGGAGTCAGCCAGGCTTGTCGTAACAAAGTACCACAGTCTGGGGAGTTTAAGCAACAGAAAATTATTTCCTCATAAATCTGGAGGCTGGAGGTCTGAGATTAAGGCGTCAGTGGGGTTGGTCTTGAGTCACTTCCCAGGCAGGTTGGTAAGAAGTCCGGGGTCCCCAAGGAGGAAAAAGGGGTCTGGGGCTCTCGAAGCAGAGATAGGGGTCTCGAATTCTCAAGGAGGAAAGGACAAACATCCTTTTTCCTCTGTACATTCCTTAGTCTTGGTCACATAAAAAGTTTTTTTCTTTGATGACTACACAACAACTCAGTTGACAGTCTGTACTAAGGATTATATAACAACAAAGTATCCTTCTTGAGGACAGTTTCTCCTTCCTGAAGACCTTCCGACTAATCCTGATATCTTAGAATGTATATTATGGGAGTGGGTCTGGTAGGGTCTTTCTATTGTTAAATTCTAATCCTGTTATTCTAAAATGTAAATTGTGGGAGAGGGTCTAGTAAGATCTTTACAACCTTGAGACATTCTTTTGATTTACTGTAATAACCAATTTAAAAGTATATAACTCTCTTGCTAACACTAGCGAGGGGGACACTCTCATCCCCCTCCTGATGTCTATGTCACAAACGTTTTCTGTTCCGTTTTATACTTTAATAAAACTCTGCTGTACAAAAGCTCTTGAGTGATCAAACCTGGTCCCTGGTCCCGAAGTTAAATCTTTGGAAATCACAAAGCCGACACCAGTCACCGTAAGCTATCAGCTTCCTCTGAGGTCTCTCTTCTCGGCTTGTAGACAGGACGTCCTCTGTCTGTGTCAGCGTATGGTCAAATCTCTGTGTGAGTTTGAGTCCTAATCTCCTCTTCTAATAAAGACACTAGTCAGATTAGATTGGGCTTCCCTGGTGGCTCAGCAGTAAAGAATCCATCTGCCATGAAGGGGAAAAAGAAAGAAAGTGAAGTCGCTCAGTCATGTCCAACTCTGTGTGACCCCGTGGACTGTAGCCTACCAGGTTCCTCTGTCCATGGGATTCTCCAGGCAAGAATTCTGGAGTAGGTTGCCGTTTCCTTCTCCTGGGGATCTTCCCGATCCAGGGATCGGACCTGGGTCTCCCATATTGCAGGCAGATGCTTTAACCTCTGAGCCACCAGGGAAGCCATGCAGGGGACCCGGGTTCGATCCCTGGGTCGGGCAGATCCTCTAGAGAAGGAAATGGCACCCCACTCCAGTACTCTTGCCTAGAAAATTCCTTGGACAGAGGAGCCTGGTGGGCTCCCGTCTACGGGATCCCAAAAGAATTGGGCATGATTTAGCAACTCAAGAGCAACATATTAGAATAGGGCCCTCCTGTGTGACTTCATTTTAACTTAGTCACCTCTTTAAAAATCCCATCTCCAGAAACAGTCACATTCTGGGGTGCTGAGGGTTAGAGCTTCAGCAGATGAATTTGGTAGAAAGGACACTGTTCTGCCCATAACATTGCTGGGGGCAACAGAGATGCTGTAGAAACATTCTACTGTATACTTTGCAGATCAGGGACCAGCTCATAGGAGGCCATGCAAGGAGGCGAACTTCTGCGCCCACTGTGAGCTCAGGATGGAGGCTCCAGTGAAGATGCTTCCGGCTCTCTGCTCCTACCTGCTGGGACTCACCCTTCCAGCCCAGACCGTGCCCTGAGGAAAGGGGTCCCTCGTCTAGGAAGCTCAGACACCCACTAGGACCCTGCCGGTCCCCGTGATGACACCTTACCCGCCTGGATGAAAGTGAAAGTGAAGTCGCTCAGTCGTGTCCGACTCTTTGCGACCCCGTGGACTGTAGCCCACTAAGCTCCTCCGTCCATGGGATTTCCCAGGCAAGAGTGCTGGAGTGGGTTGCCATTTCCTTCTCCAGGGGATCTTCCTGACCCAGGGACTGAACCCAGGTCTCCCACATTAGAGGCNGATCCCCTGGAGAAGGGAACGGCTACCCACTCCAGTATTCTGGCCTGGAGAATTCCATGGACTGTATAGCCCATGGGGTCGCAAAAGAGTCAGACACGGTTGAGCAAATTTCACTTTCGCTTTTTCACAAGTAACGAGAGCAAAGAGCCTGCAGCGTGGGAGACAGTCCCTTCTCCCCAGGCGCCCCCCTTGGCTGCCCCAAATGCGGGGTTTTCTTCCTTTTCTTTGGCTCCTTTCTCCCCAGCACTGACCAGTCTCCCTAGCTTTCCGCTTCCAGGTTTTCTTCCTGTCCTTTTCAAGCCCCGGGCAAGTCAGCTCTGCCCCAGCTCTGCCTACCCCAGCAGCTCAGATTCTCAGCACAACATGAGGCTCTTCTTGGGTAGACATTTCACCAATCAAAACCAATTTATCACAGTGTTTCTTCTAAGGGCACCCGGAACTCTCCTCGATATTAACTTGGATAAATGTGTTTTTTTCATCTTATTACAACAGGGTCAGAAGTTCTCTGAAGAGTCTTGTTCCTTTGGGATTTTCCTCCACTGATGTGCCCTTCTGGGAGCAAGGATACGATCCTTATCCATCATTATCTCTTGTGTTTCCTTAGCCTTTGGACACCTGTTCATCTGTGGTGATCGAGTGTAGCCTGGACTTTACATTAGATACAAATACTTCATGACAAATAGGTTCACCCAACAAAGGCAGGAGTGGGTTATTATTAGGGAACCTATCAGTGTATTTCATTGCATTGAGCCATAATAATTTCAATAGACACCCCCAAAACATTTGAAAAGCTGGATACTATTGATAAACTCTTAGCAATCCAGGAACACGCTGAGCCCTAACCAGGGTTCACTAGAAGCTTACACAAATCATGATTTAAGAGAAGACTCTTGAGAGTCCCTTAGCAATGAGATCAATCCAAAAGGAAATCAACCCTAAATGTTCATTGGAAGGCCTGATGCTGAAGCTGAAGCTCCAACACTTTGGCCACCTGATACGACAAGCCAACTCAGTGGAAAAGACTGTGATGCTGAGAAAGATTGAGGGCAGGAAGCGAAAGAGGTGACAAAGGATGAGATGGTTGGATGGCATCACCAACTCAATGGACGTGAGTCTGAGTAAACTCCAGGAGATGGTGGACAGGGAAGCCTGGTGTGCTGCAGTTAATGGGGTTGCAAAGAGTCGGATACAACTGAGCGACTGAACAGCAACAAGGGTGAAACGCTGGAAAGAAGGGGTGGCTGCCGTCCAACACTGCTTCTCTTCAACCTTGTAAAGCGGGTCCTTGACAGCACAGAAGAATAAGGCTAAGGGGCCTGAGTCTACAATGAGAAGGAAAGATATTGTCACTTTTGCGGGTGATGTGATGAACTACCTAGAGAATCCAAGACATCAAATGAAAAGCTAATGTGAGAATTTGGGGAGGTGGTTGGACATAAGATCAACACACACAAATCAATGGCTTTAATTTCCATTAGTGTGGGTATTTTTAATTGAAGAGTTCATTATTTTACTTTTGGGGGGGAGGGGCATGCTAGACAGCTTGCAGAATCCTAGTTCCCCAACCAGAGATTGAACCTGTACCCTCAGCAATGGAAGCTCAGAGTTCTAACCCTTGGACTGTCAAGGAATTCCCTAGTGTGAGTATTTTTAAAAGCAATAGAATGTAACAACTGTTGGTGAGAACCGGAGAAACTGGATCTCTGTCTGTTGCTGGTGGGACTGCAAAGTTGTGCAGACACTGTGGAAAGTGGTGTGGTGATTCCTCAAAAAAATTAAACAAAGAATTACCATATGATCCAGAAATTCCAGTGCTCGATATGTATCCAAAGAAGTGGAAGAAGAGACTCAAACAGATGTTTTTACAGTGGGTGTTCCTAGTTGTCACAGCATCATTCACAATAGCCAAAAGGGTGAAGCTGCCCGAGTGTCCATTGACAGATGAATGGATAAAAAAATGTGACATACATGCAATGCCTTATCATTCAGCCCTAAAAAGCAGTGAAGAGCTGATACAGGCTACTAAGTGCATGAATCTTGGACACACTATGTTAAGTGAAAGAATCCAGACACAGAAGGACAAATACTGTATGGGCTTCCCAGAGCAGTCAAGTCCATAAAGACAAAAGGAAGAACAGTGGTGGCTGAGGGCTGGAAGTAGGGGGCGCTGGGGGGTTAGTGTCTAATGATTACAGGGTTTCTGTTTGGGAAGATGAGAAAGTTCTGGAACTGGATGGTGAGGATGGATGCACAACGGTGTGAATGTACTCAGTGCCACAGAACTGTTCACTCAAAACTGATTAAAGTATTAAAGCGGGCTTCCCGGTGGCTCAGTCGGTAAAGAATCCACCGCAGTGCAGATCGCCTGCAGTGGCGGAAACCTGAGTTCGATCCCTGGGTCGGGAAGATCCCCTGGAGAAGGAAATGGCAACCCACTCCAGTATTCTTGCCTGGAGCATCCCATGAACAGAGGAAGCCTGGCAGGTGACAGTCCATAGGGTCGCAAAGAGTTGGATATGATTTAGCGACTAAACCACCACCACCACTACCACAATAAAAAATGAATGGTTTCTGTAATCGCTAACTGTAACTAATTAGAAAAGGCAAGGAGAAAGAGGGGCTTCCCTGGTGGCTTAGCAGTAAAGAATCCGTTTGCAATGCAGGAGACACAGGAGACCCGGGTTCAATCCCTGGGTCGGGAAGATCTCCTACAGTTCACAGAGTTGCAAAGAGTCAGACTTGACTGAAGTGACTTCACAGAGACACACACACACAAGGGGAAAGGGAACCTACTTGAAAATTGACAGAGTCCACAGTACAACCAAGAATGAAGCCACCAACTCTCCTGCTATTCACTGTAACACTAAGTAAGTGAAGCCGCTCAGTTGTGTCCGACTCTTTGCGACCCCGTGGACTGTAGCCTACCAGGCTTCTCCGTCCATGGGCTTCTCAGGCAAGAATACTGGAATTGTAACGCTAAAGGCCAATAAATAAACAAAGCTGAATGCAAAGCCCAGAACTCCCCGACATTTCACTGCTTGGAATCTATCCTAATAACAAAATAAGTGGACGTGTGCATGGGTATATATGTACAAGAAGGCTCACTGAAATGATGTTGGTAGAAGTGAGCAGTGTTGACAGCAATGTACACTTTCAACTAGGTCGTTGTATATTTACCTAGAGAGCTAAAATGCATGGAAAAGTGTCTAGAAATCTACATAGCCGACTGCTGTCCTTGGGGAACTTTCCTTCAGGGATTTTCTAGGAGGATGTATTCAGATTGGTGAATTTTTTTTTTCTTTACTAAAGTAGGAAGAACCAGCCGTCTCCGCCCATGATAAGCTGGCCTTGTCTATGCGCCTGTCAGGGCGTCTCCATGGAGTCAGCACTGGGGCATCGGTGGGCGTGAGGGCAGTAGCTACACCTCCGGGTGTCCTTCCAGAGGAGGGCGGTCTGTGCGGGGCTGTTACGGGAAGATCAGGATTAAACCCGAGATCCTCCCTTCTGATACAGCAGTCGGTTATTCTGGGTGTCCCGCAACCTTCAGCACAGTCATCCTTGACTTTGGCTTTGGCTGTATGTTGGAATCATGTGGGAGGGCTTCTGATCCTAATCTTTGCCAGGGGATTCCCATTTCTCCGGTCTGGGGGTGGCCCTGAACTTTGGTCCTGTTGATGCAGAGCGCATCTCTCCAAACTCAGGGCTCCTCTGTTTTTCTCAAGGTGTTAGCTATTCTGGCACTTCCCACTTACGAAAGTGATATGCGAAACCAAAAGAAAGGGTTTTTTTTGTTTTTGACATTTGACCTCACTGGTCTCTGCTTGTCTCTCTATCCCATTGAGATGTCTTCTAAGTTTTTCCATCTTAGTGATTCTTTCCAGTCTCCATCACCATCATGGGCTGTTCTGTCTCCCAGGCATAGGAGACTCACCTGGGCACACCTCCCTTTCAGTAGGGTCCTTGGAAGAAGGCATGGTTTCTCTATGACTGCCCTGCAGGTATCTTTCTCCTTCACTAATGCGGCTTTCCTGGTGGCTCAGATGGGAATGAATCCACCTGCAATGCAGCAGACTTGGGTTTGACCCCTGGGTTGGGAAGACCCCCTGGAGGAGGGTATGGCAGCCCACTCCTGTATTCTTGCCTGGGAAATCCCACAGACAGAGGAGACTGGCGGACTACAGTCCATGGGGTCACAAAGACTCGGACACGACTGAGCGACTAAGCACAGCACAGCTTCACTAATGAGAAACCGAGGCTCAGGGCTACGGTTCAGCAACAACAAGAAACAAAATGGTAATAAGCACGCATGCCACAACATGAACCCCAAAATCATTAAGCCCAGTGAAAGAAACCAGATGCCAAAGGTTACATACTGGATGTTTCCATTTACACGAAACATCCAGAAAAGGCAAATCTATATGCAGAGAGAGAGTGAGCAGATTAGAGGTTGGCTGGGTCTGGGGTGAACTGGGAGGTTGTTGTTGTTGCTCAGACCCTCAGTCACATCTGACTCTTTGCAACCCCATGGACTGGGCATGCCGGGAAGCTGCCAGACTTCCCTGTCCTTCACCATCTCCTGTAGTTTGCTCAGACTCATGTCCATTGAGTCGATGATGCCATCCAACCATCTCATCCTCTGTTGCCCCCTTCTCCTCCTGCTCTCAGTCTTTCCCAGTGACCTTAAATAGACACAGGGATCTTCTGGGAATGTGATTCGAAACAAATAACCACCAGATGTTTCTCCAGCATCTCAAGATGGGTTTATTCGGGATGGGCAGAGAATTAGCATTCAGCACCTGCCACTATAGTATGCCACATGCAAGTCCCCACACAGAAAGGGAAGGAGCACTCTTTTCTAGAGGGGAAAGGAAGTTGGGAGGGTTGTGGTAGTAAGCAGAGTCCCTGGCTTCTCACTGGCTGAGTCCTTGCCAGGAAAGGAGACTGTCTTCTTCCTGAGGGGCCCAGCCATGGTCACAAGACCTCTTCTTGTCTCCTGACTATTTAATTGAGACCATGAGTGCATTCCTGCCAAGTCGTTTCAGTCTTGTCCCACTCTCTAGGACCGCATGGACTATAGCCTGCCGGGCTCCTCTGTCCGTGGGATTTCCCAGGCAAGAGTACTGGAGTGGGTTGCACACCCTCCTCCAGGGGATCTTCCATACACAGGGATCCAATATACATCTGCTACATTTAACCTGGATTGGCAGGCGGATTCTTTACCACTAGCACCACCTGGGAAGCCCTAGACTGGTTAGAGCAGGGGAATCGAAGCGCGTTTTCAGGGAGCGTTGGGGACAGCCCACGTTGTCCTTGGCGATAACTGGTCCCGTCCCCTCCCCTCTCCTGTCCACCACCCTCCCCTATTCCCTGCAGGACCCCTTCTCTCCTCCCCTTCCCCCTCCCTCCTCCGCTTCCTCCTCCCACCTGTAATATATCTGGTACCCTTTCCCCTGCAGACCCTGAGCCAGAAGGTGGGCACACAGCAGTCAGCAAAACCAACTTCCGCTTGTCTTCAGAGCTCACAGTGTGTTAGGGGAGAGGAACATCTACCTGATGGCCATGCCAATCAAACGCTGGCTCACACACAGAAGGTGTTGGGGGGAAGGGCCCACGGGGCCAAAAAGAGGTTCTAAGTTTAGAGGGTCCTTGAAGAGCCCTTGACCAAGCGAGGCGAGGCTGAGCTGGAGGCTTGACAGCCAAGGGAAGGTCCAGGTGAGGAGCAAAGACAAAGTCCTGGGAGAGGGAAGTGCAGCTGGGAGGAGGGAAAGGTGGTCAGTGAGTGGGGGCAGGGGGAAAGCGGGGGGAGTCCGGCCCCTCCCCCAACTCTCTCCACGGCCTTTCGGCTTCTTCCCACCAAAGCCCGCTCCCTCCCCCCGCCGCAGGAACATACGCTCCCAGGAAAAACCGGGGATGCGGTACAAATACAGCCTCGCACCACCTGCCCTCAATCCACTTCCCTCTTGTTGCATCTACCTGGTCGAAAATGATGGATCTGCTGTCAGTGGGCTGCAGGCAGAGCTGATCCCACGACCTCAGGAAGGCATTGCTGAGGTTTGACTAGGGCGGAATGCACCTAGGTGATGTTTAGACATCCCTGGTGTGCTGGGGGTGACTGCAGTGCGGGGAGGGGGGCTTTTTAAGCCAAATGACCCCCTGGAGCTTAGGTCCAAGTTGAGATGCATCCTTTTCCTCCCAGGAGGCCGACTTGGGTGGACATGGGGTTAGGGACAGACTGGAGCTGGAACCTGGGGGCCCAGGCCAGCTGACTTGGTGCCAGCCCTGGTTTTGATGGTGAGGAAGGGCCTCCCGAAAAGCCCCTCCAGGGTCCTAGATTTGGAGACAGCAGGTGTTCTGAGAGCACTTGTCCTCCCCAGCCCCCGCCCCCCGCCACGGGGCCCCTTCTATTTATAGAGCTTCCTCTCCAGCTCTCTGCACTTGAAAGGTGTCCTTGAAACACAGACACGAGAAAAAAAAAATTCTGAAAAATGTCAAACCACAGGCCCTTTCCCCACTCTTTGCAAGTTTCTAGGTTTGTACTATTCCTGGTTGGCCCTAAAGTAGATAGAGTCAAATGGGTGCCCCAAGTTTTCATGGTTCAGAAGGTGCTGGGAGTTGGGTCCTGGCTTCCACAGGCTACTTGGGGACCGGCTCCAGGGGCAGGGGATACACGGCCCCATCTAGCCTGCAACTCTGGTGGGATCAGAGGCACTGATCTCAGATGGTGAGAGGGGAGTTAGAAAGTATGCTGAATCGGAAGTCAGGATTTCATGGTGTAGTTGAGGCTCTGTTTAGAAACATCGCTTTAGCCTCTGAGTGTACCTGCCACTTTGCAAATTTAAAAAGCTGGACTAGACCTGTGTTTTACAAAATTTTTTGATCCAGAGCACATCCCCACCCTGTAATAAAAAAAAGTCCCATAGAATAGTATTTATGTCTACTGTGATGCATTTTCTTTTGTATTCTGTTCCATTAAAAAAAAATTCTGATCATGACCCACTAAAATAATTTCAAAACCTACTGTAAATGGTTAAAATAGGACTTTTTTTTTAAGATCTTTTTTTTTTTGATGTGGACCACTTTTTAAAGTCTTCATTGAATTTCTCACAATATTGCTTCTGTTTTATGTTTTGGTTTTTTGACCATGAGGCATGTGGGATCTTAGCTCACTGACCAGGGATCGAACCCATACCCCCTGCTTTGCAAGACAAAGTCTTAACTGCTGGATCACTAGGGAATGTCCCTGATAGTGAATTTTATGTTATGTATATTTTGTGTGGTGCTAGTGATAAAGAACCCGACTGCCAGTGAAGGAGACATAAGAGACCCGGGTTTGATCCCTGGGTCGGGAAGATCCTGGAAAAAGGAAGGAAGCCCACTCCAGTATTCTTGGCTGGAGAATCCCATGGACAGAGGAACCTGGTGGGTTACAGTCCATGGGGTCGCGAAGAGTCAGACACCACTGAAGCCTCTTAGCATGCACACATGTTTTATCATAATAAGAAAATTGAAAAACCCATTTTAAATTTTACAATGGCTGAAAAATCCTGAACAACACAATCCCTGAGTTCTCCTCCAATTATTATTTTTAAAATCTAATTGTGCAATCATGGAGTGAAAGTTATCTTGATAAAATGTTGATTGACCTTGAATTTTCTCAGGTAATTGAAGCGTCTTCTCCCTGGCTCTCTGGTTCTCTTTTGTGTGCCTGTGTGCTAAGTTGCTTCGGTCGTGTCCGACTCTTTGTGACCCCACGGACTGTAGCCCGCCAGGCTCCTCTGTCCATGGGATTCTCCAGACAAGAACGCTGGAGTGTGTCGCCATGCTGTGGTATCAACTAAAACTGCAGCCAAGCATACTCTGTGGCCCAGCAGCTCCACCCTGGGTGAATCCCAAGGGAAGTGAGTGCATAGGTTTATCCAAAACTGCTCGGGATCCACACAGATCCCATGTGTGGATCACAACAAACTGGAAAATTCTTCAAGATATGGGAATACCAGACCACCTGGCCTGCCTCTTGAGAAATCTGTATGCAGGTCAAGAAGCAACAGAACTGGACATGGAACAACAGACTGGTTCCAAATTGGGAAAAGAGTACTTCAAGGCTGTGTATTGTCACCCTGCTTATTTAACTTCTATGCAGAGTACATCATGAGAAACGCAGGGCTGGATGAAGCACAAGCTGGAATCAAGATTGCCGGGAGAAATATCAATAACCTCAGGTATGCAGATGACACCACCCTTATGGCAGAAAGTGAAGAAGAACTTTAGAGCCTCTTGATGAAAGTGAAAGAGGAGAGTGAAAAAGTTTTCAACATTCAGAAAACTAAGATCATGTCATCTGGTCCCTTGACTTCATGGCAAATAGGTGGGGAAACAATGGAAACAGTGACAGACTTTATTTTGGGGGGGCTCCAAAATCACTGCAGGTGGTGATTGCAGTCATGAAATTGAAAGATGCTTGCTCCTGGGAAGAAAAACTGTGATCAACCTAGATAGCATATTGGAAAGCAGAGATATTACTTTGCCCACAAAGGTCTGTTTAGTCAAAGCTATGGTTTTTCCAGTAGTCATCTATGGATGTGAGAGTTGGACTATAAAGAAAGCTGAGTGCCAAAGAATTGATGCTTTTAAACTGTGGTATTGGAGAAGACTCTTAAGAGTCCCTTGGACAACAAGGAGATCTAACCAGTCTATCCTAAAGGAAATCAGTCCTGAATATTCATTGGAAGGACTGATGCTAAAGCTGAAACTCCAATAATTTGGCCAACTGATGTGAAGAACTGATTCATTTGAAAAGACCCTGATGCTGGGAAAGATTGAGGGCAAGAGGAGAAGGGGATGACAGAGAATGAGATGGTTGGATGGCATCACCAACGCAACGGACAGGAGTTTGAGTAAGCTCCAGGAGTTGGTGATGGACCTGGAAGCCTGGCATGTTGCAATCCATGGGGTCACAAAGAGTCAGACACGACTGAGAGACTGAACTGAACTGAACTGATGCTCGGGAACGTTAGCAGCAATGCTGTCTGTAACAGCCTCAGCACTCAGGTGTTCATCATCAGGGAAAGGAATAAATAAGTACTGATCTATCCCCACAAAGGAATAAAAACAGCAATGGGAGTGAATGAATTACACATCTGTTAATAATACACATGAATTGTACCAAAATGATGTTGGGTGAAAGAAACCAGAGCTGGAAGAACACACACCAGGTGACTCCATGTATCTCAAGTTCAAAACTAGGCAAAAAAAAAAAAACAAAACAAAACCAGAATCTAGAGTTGGGACTGCCCCGGTGGTGCATTGATTAAGACTTTGCCTTCCAATGCAGGGCATGTGAGCTTGATCCCTGGGCCCTGGGCAGGGAGCCAAGATCCCACGTGCATTGTAGTGAAAAACTAAAACATAAAACAGAAACAGTACTGTGACAAATTCAATAAGACTTAAAAAAAAAATCTAGTAACCTAGGAGGTAGTGATGGGAAGGGGATGCTGGCGTGCATAGATGGGTCTGGATTTTTATCTAGTTGCTAGGACATAAGTGTGGTTTTTAGGGGTTCAGAACGAGGCCCCCCAGAATGTGTCACTTTTGCATGAGGATTATTTTGAGCTAAAGGCCATCAACACCCTGTGGGTTCTAGAGAAATGACTGCCTGTCCTCTCACTACCTAGAAGAATTTCATGTGGGGATTTTTCCCAGAAAAAGGGTTGTTACAGGAGAGGTATTTTACCAAAGTGGCCCCATCTGTGTGTCAGGAAGAGACGTCTAAGTAGCCAACATCTGCTCCTCTAGAAGAGGGCTTCCCAGGCGGCACTAGTGTAAAGAACCCGCCTGCCAAGGCAAGAGACGTAAAAGATGTGGGTTCAGTCCCTGCATCAGGAAGATCCCCTGGAGCAGAGCCCGGCAATCCACTCTAGTATTCTTGCCTGGAGACTCCCATGGACAGGGGAGCCTGGTGGGCTAAGAGTCAGACATATGGTCGCTAAGAGTCGGGCACGACTGAAGCGACTTAGCACGCACACACACGCCGCACACTCCTCTTCTTAGCGTCACACGAGTGGCCCCACCGCCCGTGGAAACCCAGGCCCTCGCTGCATTCCTCAGCTCGGGCTGCATACAGACCTCGTCCCACTTTGCTGCCTCTGACCTTGTGTGCGTGGGATTCCCGTACATACAAAGCTAAATGGGATTTTCTCCTGTTAGTCTCATGCCAGTTTAATTCTTAGACCAGCCAGGAGAACCTAGAAGGATCGAGGTAAGTTTTCTTCCTCCCCGAGAGTTTACTTAATGAAAACTGAGTGAGTGTACGGCTTATAGACTTTTTTGTCAGATGTACACATAACATAAATGAAGTAGGTTACGTTCCAAAAGTTTCCTACAAGAACAATGAAAGGTTAAGGGAAACACTCCTTTTGAGGTCACTCTGCAATGGGAAAACTTTAGGAAGAAGGTGTGCGTTCATCCCCTGCCCCTCACACACATCCCAACACACACACACACACACACACACACACCCCAACACACATTGATTCTGGGTGACTGAGATAGGTGCCACGCACGGCCTGGGGAAGGATGGCACCTTTTAATTAAAATGTTTTTAATTGGAGGATAATTGCTTTACAGTGTTGGGCTGGTTTCTGCCATACACCAACATGAGTCGGCCTTAACACGTCCCCTCCCTCTTGAACCCCCACCCCGCTGCCTCCCGCCGTCTCTAGGCTGTCACAGAGCATGGGGCTGAGCTCGCGGTGCTATGCGGCAGCTTCCCATTAGCTCTCTGCTCACACGTGGTACTGCGTGTATCTCAGTGCCACGCTCTCTACCCGTCCCTCCCTCTCCTTCCCCCGCTGTGTCCACAAATCTGTTGCCTGTGTCCGAGTCTCCATTCCTGCCCTGCAAATAGGCTCATTGGTACCATTTTTCTAGATCCCATATAGATGTATTAGCATAGGATATTTGTCTCTTTCTGATTTCACTCTATGTAATAGGCTCTAGGTTCGTCCACCTCACGAGAACTGACTCAAATGTGCTCTTTTTTATGGCTGAGTAATATTCCATTCCAGATAGGAAAAGGAGTACATCAAGGCTGTATATTGTCACCCTGCTTGTTTAACTTATATGCAGAGTACATCATGAGAAATGCTGGACTGGAAGAAACACAAGCTGGAATCAAGATTGC
>SJYV01054331.1:1680289-1711328 GCA_006410875.1 Neotragus pygmaeus
TCTTAAAAAAAAAAAAAAAAAAAAACACCAAAAAGCAAAACACATTAAAAACTTTATTGTTAAGTACCACGCATGTCTAAATTTGCATCAGTTTGAAACACTTCTGCTGGCTTTGCAGAACACAATCGTTGCAAGTTTCTTTAAATCTTAACAGTCGCCTGCTTTAGGTCTTTCCAGGCTCGTCTGCTCCGGCCTCCCCCTCCTCCCCGTGGTGGGGTCAGTCTACTCTGCCCCACGCTGACATCAGGTCACCCTGGGCCAGTGGGAACCTGTTTCTAGAGGGGTTGGCCCTGCAGCTAGGGCGGCCTGTACTCCTCGAGGAAGCCCTCTCTTCTTGTTTCTCTGTCCCGTTTTTACTCCCAGCCCAAGTGGCTAACTGGGGATAGTCTAAGCAAAATTCACNCCAGTGGGAACCTGTTTCTAGAGGGGTTGGCCCTGCAGCTAGGGCGGCCTGTACTCCTCGAGGAAGCCCTCTCTTCTTGTTTCTCTGTCCCGTTTTTACTCCCAGCCCAAGTGGCTAACTGGGGATAGTCTAAGCAAAATTCACCCCAGTGAAGTTTCATGGAGTCTTCCAGAACTGCAAGCTGGTATAATTCTTTTTTTTTTTTAATGGAAGTGGGGAGTAGCTGGGACAAATCCCCTGGACTGGAGCTGGGGGTTTAAGTTCCCTCTCCCTCCCTCGTCGGCGGGCCTGGCCAGCTATACACTGCTGGCTCTGGGAGAATGAAGACCCTGAACAGCCACTGGAGTTTGAAAGCAAATTTGATGGGGGAAAAAAAAGCAATGAAAAAACGTCCATAAATAAAATCTGACCGGTGCTGTCTGAATAACAGCCCTCTTTCTGGCACAAATGATCTGACATAATGTAGAAAGATACGTGACAGTAGAAAGAATATTACAGCAGCAGGAATTTCCCATCTGTAGCGCTATTCCCCTGCTTCCTGAAATCTGCAATTTGAGTGCATTTTAAACACATCAGGAATAAGTGATGATTCTCCAGAGCAAGAGAAATACTTCATAAAAAAATAAAGATAGAAAAGGCATGCTATTTTAATGTCAAACTTATTTTGGATACTTAATGGTAACTGATCTTGGAATTGAGGGAGGGAGAGGCAGGGACCCCCTGTGCCCAGGAGGACAGGGGGGACTTGGTGCCAGCCAGCATGCCGTCCTGGGCTGCGCCGCCGAGGCCAGCAACCTGCCAGTCCCTGTGTCGCCGGCTGGGACCCTCAGTGCTGCAGCAGGAAGTGGGTGGCCATGTTAAGGTCGTTATTGGAAGCTCTCAGGGCTTCCAACGCGTCGCCCCTGGAAAATCCCATCTCCATGAGCCGGGCGACCTGAAAACAGAAACAAAACCGGAAGTCTGATGAGGAGGCTGACCGCATTGCCACCGATCCACCCGTCCCATGATGTTCCTCGTGAGAGTTTTAATGCTCCTCATGAGCTTTTCAGGTTAAAGAAAAAATAAACCACCCTTTCATTTAGTGTGAAAGCTGATGTTTATGAAACAACAACGGACCCGTTTTCATGTGCTCACTATATACGGTCCACAGATATGCATTTTCTCACTGAATCCTCACTTTCAGGACAAGGAAGAGGGCTCCTGAGGGTCAGTGACCTGCCAGGACAAGCACAGGGTGGCTGCGCTGTGGGCCCGGGCCTGGGGTGGGGGGTGGGCAGGCAGGTTGTACCAGCAGCCCCACGCACAGGCCTTCAGGGTCAAATTGGATTCCTGAAGACTAACACCCCAGCCGCATTTCCCGGGGGAGGTGAACAGCTGCTTAACTGGGGCTTTATTCCTGATGCTGGTGGACTCTGATTGTACACACTCCTTGGAGCTCCCCGCGTGGCTCAGGCAGAGCATGGCCTTGGGGTGCCCACCCCACAGCCTCTCCCAGCAGGTGCAGCGCCCCCAGAGTCCCCAACGGCAGAAGGGACGAAGTCCAGGCACAACCTCGCAGAGGAGGCAGCTAGAGCCATGGAGGAAATCCTGAAGCTGTGAATGCAGAGGTTTCCTGTGCTTTTATATACAAGCGGTCTCCAAGGTTGAAACGGCCGGGTTATTGGTTTATTCCTTGGGACCTGTTTTCCCACTTGAAAATGTATTACAGAAACATTTAGGACCCTGGACTAGCCACAGGGGTCTTTTCTTTTTTTAAACTTATTTGGAAACAAACTACTTTTGCAATAACATATATTGAAAAGTGATACTTTTCCAAATGTTGAGATTTTCAACAAGGTGTAAGTTGACGAGGGCCTGGGGACTTAGTCACCACTTCTAACCTCCTTTCCACAGAATGTGATGCCCGGGGCGGGGGTGGGGGGGAGCGCCTCCCCCCCCCCAGCGCACACAGAGGTCAGAGCCCTGCCGCCCCTCCTTCCCCTGCGGAGAAGGGTGTGGGCAGGGCCAGTGGGGAGGAAGGGGCGCGCGGGGAAGGAGGTGCACAGCCGAGTGGGCCAGAACCACTGAGACTCCAGGTTCCTGGGCCCTCAAGGAACCTTTTGTTGCTGTTCAGTCACTAAGTTGTGACCCCAGGGGCTGCATGTAGCACATCGGGTTCCTCTGTCCTCCACTCTCTCCTAGAGTTTGCTCAAACTCATGTCCATCGAGTCAGTGATGCCTCCAACCATCTCATCCTCTGCCGCCCCCTTCTTTTGCCTTCAATTTTTCCCAGCATTAGGGTCTTCCAATGAAGTCAGCTNGGTTCCTCTGTCCTCCACTCTCTCCTAGAGTTTGCTCAAACTCATGTCCATCGAGTCAGTGATGCCTCCAACCATCTCATCCTCTGCCGCCCCCTTCTTTTGCCTTCAATTTTTCCCAGCGTTAGGGTCTTCCAATGAAGTCAGCTCTTCACATCAGGTGGCCAAAGTATTGGAGCTTCAGCATCAATCCTTCCAATGAATATTCAGGGTTGATTTCCTTTAGGATTGTCTGGTTGGATCTCCTTGCTGTCCAAGGGACTCTCAAAAGTCTTCTCCAGCACCATAATTCAAAAGCATCAATTCTTCAGCACTCAGCCTTCTTTATGGCCCAACTCTCATATCCGAACATGACTACTGGAAAAACCATAGCTTTGACTAGGTGGGCCTTTGTCAGCAAAGTGATGTCTCCGCTTTTTAATATACTGTCTAGGTTTATCATAGCTTTCCTTCCAAGGAGCAAGCATCTCTCATGGCTGCAGTCACTGTCAACAGTGATTTTGGACCCAGGAAAAGAAAATCTGTCACTGCTTCCACTTTTTCCCCTTCTATTTGCCATGAAGTGATGGGGCTGGCTACCATGTTTTTGAATGCTGAGTTTTAAGCCAGCTTTCTCACTCTCCTCTTTCACCCTCATCAAGAGGCTCTGCTGCTGCTAAGTCTCTTCAGTCGTGTCCGACTCTGTGCGACCCCATAGATGACAGCCCACCAGGCTCTGCCGTCCCTGGAATTCTCCAGGCAAGAACACTAGAGTGGGTTTCCTTCTCCAATACATGAAAATGAAAAGTGAAAGTGAGGTCGCTGAGTCGTTTCCGACTCTTTGCGACCCCATGGGCTGTAGCCTACCAGGCTTTTCCGTGCATGAGATTTTCCAGGCAAGAGTACTGGAGTGGGATGCCATCGCCTTCTCCGTATCAAGAGGCTCGGGAAGAGGTTAACCCAGCTGGGAGGAAACGGGGCACACTTTTCAGAAGCAGGGGCTCCGGCCGGTATTTTTCAAACTGAGGTTGGGACCCCTCATCAGTGGGTTAAGACCAAGATTAAAAACGAAGCGCATGCTAAGGGGCTTCCCTCCGAGGAACCTCATTCTGGTTCCCCACCCTCCACACACGCACCCGAAGGGTCGACCTTGGGGAGGAGTCTGGTGGCCCATTTCCAGTTCAACCTTTGGGCTGAGGCACTGATGGCTGGTGTGGGCAGAGGCGCAGGCTCTGCTTCCATTTCCCCTCAGGGAGGAACGTTTCCGGAGTTTCAGGAACACTCCGCCATTTGCTGGCTGGGACAGAAGGCTCTTCCTCAAGGGGGCCGATCTGGGTCTCACTACTTGTCAGCCATGGGACTTCCAAGGCCTTGATCTCCTTTCGAAGCCACAGGAAATGCCCCGTTTCCTTCCCTGTGTGTGGCCTCCGGTGGCCTCCTCTTTCGCTCCTGGTCCCTCCTGGCCATGTGGCTCCGTGTCTCCCACCTGGCTAACTCATCTTTGTCCCAGTGGTCTCAGGGCCCATGGCCTTTCCCGAGTCCCCCAGCCGAGGACGAACCCAGAGTGGGCGCCTCGTGGTCCTGCCAACCTCTGTCCTGTGCTCCTCGCGGCTGGGACTGGGCGGGTGGCTCCTCCTTATCATGGTCAGGGCCCGGCACTGTCCGGCCTGCCCCTGCCCCCAGTGCTTGCCTGTTTCTACTGCTGCAGGATATGGTGCTGCTGGCATGGTGTGCCCAGGGCACAGTGCGCCTTCCTGTGATTCCCAGCCTTGGCACAGTGGGCATGCACGTGTGTGTGTGTGCATGCACACATGCCGTGTGGGTGTAATGACAGCATTCTGGGGCAGTGAGTGATGCTGGGCCTGCGATAAACTGAGCGAAATGTGCTCAAGCTAGGCCTCTGGGCTCTGGGTGAGTTTAATCCGCTCGTCCAGGTTTAGCACTGGGCGCTGTCAAACTTCTGACCACCGTCTAGTAACCGAAACTGCCCTCGGCTTAAATTCTGTTCTCGACAGTATTAGTCAGCTCCCTCAAATGGATATCATCCCCATCTGATTAGCAAATGAACAAGTCACTCAAGGTAAACGCCAAGCAAACAAGATCAGAGGCGAGCCCAGAACTCAACAGAGCCCGCCCCTTTCTACCCAGGTGGCTTAGTCAACAATCTTTTTGCATTTTCACCAGTTTCAGACTCGGTGTTATTATCCGTTGCGATGTCATCAACATCCCTCTCGAGGGGATGAGAGACGCACGTGTCTTGGTGGCATCCTGTGTCAACAGGAGAGCGGTGTGGGGCCTTCAGACCACAAGGCCCTTTTCCTCCATGAGTGTCTGCTCCATTATGTCTCAGGCTCCTGTCAGACGTGACATGTTCGTTCTCAGGATGCACACTTTTCCCTTTTCCTTGGGGGGCCTTTCACACTGAGTGTCTCTTGGGGAGAAGGGCCACAGGAAGTGTGCTGGATGTGTGGTCAACAGGGCGCGGCCACCTCACTGGTGCAGGTAGCCCCCCTGGGCTATTTCCACTCTTGGATCGAATAACCTTTCACGATGCTTATTCCCGTGACTTCCAGTTAAGGACCACGATCTTCAGTGGAGTGAACGTGGCCCGGTGAGGAGGTGGACAGCTCCCTCTGCCGTGTCCCCCGTGTCCCTTACCTGTGGACACACACCACGGGGCTGATGATTTGGCCGTTTTCAACGACGGGGAACAAACGCGTGGCAAACACCACATTAGTTGTCACCTCTAGGACTTAAGGCCTGGCTGCTTCTTCACGCCCAATGACAGGAACAAATCATGGCAAATCATGATTCATAACCTGGAGCAGGTGACGTGAGAGCCTCGTCTGGCGCTGGCACTGGGCGAGGGCGCTGACCGCAGCTTCCATCTGCTGGTTTCCCATCCAGTGACTGAATCTGGTTTGGAATCAAGGAGATGCTGAGCACAGGCCGCCCCCCACACAGAGCAGAGCATGCACACACTGGGGCCAGAGGGAAAGCGGCTGGAGTCTGGGGTGGGCTGGGCTGTGTCCGAGGTGGCGAAGTCCTGGTGAGGAGAGACCTGTTCTGTGCACGCCGGGCTGCCTCCGAGGTCATTCTCTCCCAGACACCATTGACCACATGTGCCGTCACCGGTTTTGACAGCCGAGCTGGGTTTTTCGCAGGTCTCCACGGCTCTGTGCAGGCCACAGCTGGCTGGCCATCACAGCCCTTTGCCTAAAGCTGGCTCTGGGGTCTTCTGGATTTCTTGGTGGGTGAGGAGATGAGTATGATTAGTGAATTTGCACTGCTGAATGACCTGGTACTCTGACCAGAGGAGAAAGCTCAGAAAGTAGAAATCAGGTTAGCAGTCTTTAAAAACTGAACACGTGGAAAGGGTACTTGTGGGTTTCCTTCAGTTTCCCAAACTACAAACACCTACAGAAAAATGAAATGGCAAGCTCGGGGTGGGTACGAGGAAAATAATCAGAGGACCAGAAGGAGGACACTAAGGGGTTCCCACGGGGTCCCCATCACCCCACAGCGGACAGTGCCAGCTGAGGCGCCCACGGCCACATAGGAGCCTGTGCCTCCTGCTGCTGCCCATCCTCGGGGGCCCAGGTCTCAGCAGATGGCACAGCCCCGGGGTGGACGCTGAGAACCATCGTCACGGTCCTGCTTGTTAACCGGCGCCTGACTCGCACAGACCTTGAGCGTTTCGCAACCGTCCGGGTGTGAATGCCGACTTAGCCTGTGACGCAGGGACTCTCGTGCTCAGCGGTGAAGGGAGATGGCTGAGGCCACACAGGCCTGTGGTCGGGTGAGCGAGACTCTAGAGAGTCGGGCAGAACTCTCTAGAGGCTCATGATTCCTCAAAGTAAAACCACAGGGGAGCCGGCAGCTGTGAGAGAGGCTCCACGGCCCCGGGGGTTGGGAGGTGGGGACCCCGCCGAGTGGCAGAGGGGCTCCACGGAGTCACCGTGTGACCCCAGGCCAGGAACTAGGGTGCCGGGCTCCCAGCTCCTCGCGGCTTTGGGGTAAGAGAGACGGGTGCAAAAGGCCTGGGACAGTGGCCGGCAGCTGGCAGGCGCTCAGGAGTGTCTCCTCCTGTGA
This sequence comes from Neotragus pygmaeus, assembly GCA_006410875.1. Taxonomy (NCBI): domain Eukaryota; kingdom Metazoa; phylum Chordata; class Mammalia; order Artiodactyla; family Bovidae; genus Neotragus; species Neotragus pygmaeus. The sequence goes on from SJYV01054331.1 coordinate 1,687,061, forward strand.
TCATCCTGTGCTACTGAGAAGCCACTGGGCCAGGTGTGATCCCACTCTCGGGGACTCTGAGGTGACGGAACTGCCCTTGGGTTTTGTTTTTGGCACTCACTTTAACTGCTTCCACTTCGCTAGTTTTATATCCTTTGTTGGTCAAAGAACTGGCGTGTCTTTTGCAAGATCAAAGGCAGGCTCGTTTTCAGAGGTGCCACGGTGAGCTCAGAGTGGCTGGAGGGAGTTCCTGGAGCAGAAGGGCCACCCCCTGAATCCTGAGTCACTGCCATCCACAGAGAGGCTCAGGTTCTGAGATTCCACCCCAGGTCCACGGCCAAGCACCCCCCCCCACACACCTCCCGCCACGGCCGAGTATGGCCAGGCTGAACAGCGAAGCAATTGGCGTGTGTCACCTGCTTCTAGCGTTTGCTGCTGCTGCTGCTAAATCATTGTGTCCAACTCTGTGCGACCTCATAGACGACAGCCCACCACGCTCCCCCTTCCCTGGGATTCTCCAGGCAAGAACACTGGAGTGGGTTGCCATTTCCTTCTCCAATGCATGAAAGTGAAAAGTGAAGTCGCTCAGTCGGGTCCAACTNCAATAGGAGTGAGTTGGAAGATGGCTTATTTTTGTAAGTATCATTATACTGATACTTCCTTACAAGGACAAATACACTTATAGGAGTAAATTATGCCCTTTAAGCTCGTTATTTTCTCCATTTTAAAAATATATATCTTAAATGGGATCCTGGATTCAAGGAGAGAGGCTACATAATACACACAATATTTGTAAAAGAATTTCTAAATGTCAGGTATTAAGTGAATGACCATTCCATGGACTTTGCCTATACATGGAGTCAGAAGGCAGAATGTGAGAAAATGGACTCTGTCTATACATGGAGTGAGAAGGCAGAATGTGACAAAATTGAAATGTGTAATTGTGCCCGAAAGGGAGGATGAGGAATAGATACACCCAAATATTCAGGTCAGTAAAGCAAAATTTTTTCCTCAAAGCCAGCTAATTTGTGGATTTATCAAAGCCTTAAAAATAACTCAAGTTCACACAAGATACTCAAGAAAATAGTACAATTCTAAAATTATCACGTATTTAAACTATTCTGAAATGAAACTTGTACTCTTTTCCAGTCACTGTTAACTCCTAATGTAGATTAAATTTACTACCATGAAGCATGCAGGGGAACAAGGGGGCCTTTTTCTAGGATGAGGAGGAATTGGAGGACATAGCAGGACCGTAGAAGAAACCAAGACAAAAATGACTGTCCTGGTGAGGTGAGGGGTGGTTAACAGACGAATGACATCCAAATAGAAGCCTAGAAAACCAGTGTATTTCCAGGGTGGGTTTTGGGAATGAAAGGGTTCAATAAAAAGGAGATAGGGCAAGGTCCACCATGACAACCCACTCCAGTATTCTTGCCTGAGGACGCCCATGGGCAGAGGAGACTGGAGGGCTACAGTCCACGAGGTCACAGAGAGTCAGACGCAGCTGAGCTACTAAACACAGCACAGCACAGGGCAAGGTCCAGTACTGAGAGCACAGTATGAAAATGGTGGCTGTGTCAGATGCCAATCAGCTATTTTCAAAATTCTATCTAAAATGCGATAATATGGACAGGATTTAGCTACCAAGAAGTAAAGCTGGAAGGAATGTCCAGCCCTCCTCTGAGATACATGCTGAGTGTCAGTGCTCTGGGCAGCATGGAGAAGCCTACGGCACAGAAAGAGTGGAAATGGACCAGATAAACAGATTGGCTGTTTCACAGGAGTACATGGGGACTTGTCTGTGGGCTGTATCTTGGGAGAGCTGGACACTTCCAGACTTAGTTTCAGAGCAGTAAAGACCATTTCAAATCTCTCTTGGTAAATAGAATTCCTGAAATATCTCTCAGTGAAACTGGGATAAACTGGGATTACAGGAGAGAAAAATGAATAATTCTGATGATGGAGGTGGCATTTGATCAAATGTAGATGTGGATAAACTAATATGCTAATTATTAAGAAGAGGCAATATTTTAAATAGATGAATTAGCCTTTTAAGTAATATCTTTATGACATTTTTAAGAACTCTTCAGGTTGTGAACACTGGGTAATATAAGGAGAATGTAGAAGAAAATGAGCATCATATCATTTGTCATCTTTATTTCTTAGTATTTGTATTATAGAAAATGAATCAGATTTAATAATATTTAAGGGCAGATCCAGTTCTATTCAAGTATTGATATTGTAGAATACCTTAAGCATGCCAATTATTATGCTCATAGAACATTTTTGCATAAAAATGCACTTCAAAAAACGTTTAGAAATATCTTTCACTTTAATCAGGAGAAACTGACATCTGTTCCTCGTGGACCCCTCTGCTGGGTGAAAAAGAAATTTTCCATAGAGTTCAGTTTTTATTCATTATGGGTTCCCCCACATTTATAAAAAAGATCTGACCATCTGTCACCAGACATATTTTAATTTGGGAGTCCTTTTCTTTTTTAGTACTATTTTAGTATTATTGGTGCTGTTACAGATGACAGCACTATCAGTTTGCTACAGAATAATCAGATATTCCAAAGACAATTATTCTCTCAAGTTGATTTGAAGGACCATTATTGTTTCTTATTTTGATTATAATTTTGAAAAATGAAAGGCTTGATCTACTTTGAACCAGTTCATTAAGAACAATTTTTGCAGGAAAGGGAAATTCCTTTAGTTTATAGATATGTTAAAAATAAAAAGCTTGTATAGTTTTGATTCCAGCACAAGAGATGTTATAATTTTTTGTTAATTATTTATAGCCTAGTTTTATTCATAAGAGAACACCAGCATTTTGTAATTTAGTCATCTTATTCAGTAATTTCATGTGGAGACAAGTTGTCTAAATCAAATTCAATGAAGTTCAACTATTTGATTAACTCAATAAGCATGTTACACACTTACTCTATGCAGAGCACTGTACTTAAAATCAAATAGCTGATTGCATTTGATCGATTATAGCAATATAAATAAACTGAAAACTCAACTTTTTAGAAACCTAAGTTTGTTAGTGAGCCAATAAAATGGTCACCTACTTACCCTCTAGGTGGTTGTATATTAAAACAAAACAAAACAAAACAGAAATTTTTGAAACTTTTAAAAATGTTCATGTGACTTGACTTAGAAATTTGTTTCTTCATTCATTCTGAGTTCTTCGTTCAGAATTCAGCATGGGTTCACTAAGTATTTACCGTTATCCAGAAACCATACCAGGCACTAAGCATCTAAGTTAAAATCTGTTCTTTTTNCCTAAAGCTGGCTCTGGGGTCTTCTGGATTTCTTGGTGGGTGAGGAGATGAGTATGATTAGTGAATTTGCACTGCTGAATGACCTGGTACTCTGACCAGAGGAGAAAGCTCAGAAAGTAGAAATCAGGTTAGCAGTCTTTAAAAACTGAACACGTGGAAAGGGTACTTGTGGGTTTCCTTCAGTTTCCCAAACTACAAACACCTACAGAAAAATGAAATGGCAAGCTCGGGGTGGGTACGAGGAAAATAATCAGAGGACCAGAAGGAGGACACTAAGGGGTTCCCACGGGGTCCCCATCACCCCACAGCGGACAGTGCCAGCTGAGGCGCCCACGGCCACATAGGAGCCTGTGCCTCCTGCTGCTGCCCATCCTCGGGGGCCCAGGTCTCAGCAGATGGCACAGCCCCGGGGTGGACGCTGAGAACCATCGTCACGGTCCTGCTTGTTAACCGGCGCCTGACTCGCACAGACCTTGAGCGTTTCGCAACCGTCCGGGTGTGAATGCCGACTTAGCCTGTGACGCAGGGACTCTCGTGCTCAGCGGTGAAGGGAGATGGCTGAGGCCACACAGGCCTGTGGTCGGGTGAGCGAGACTCTAGAGAGTCGGGCAGAACTCTCTAGAGGCTCATGATTCCTCAAAGTAAAACCACAGGGGAGCCGGCAGCTGTGAGAGAGGATCCACGGCCCCGGGGGTTGGGAGGTGGGGACCCCGCCGAGTGGCAGAGGGGCTCCACGGAGTCACCGTGTGACCCCAGGCCAGGAACTAGGGTGCCGGGCTCCCAGCTCCTCGCGGCTTTGGGGTAAGAGAGACGGGTGCAAAAGGCCTGGGACAGTGGCCGGCAGCTGGCAGGCGCTCAGGAGTGTCTCCTCCTGTGATCATCCTGTGCTACTGAGAAGCCACTGGGCCAGGTGTGATCCCACTCTCGGGGACTCTGAGGTGACGGAACTGCCCTTGGGTTTTGTTTTTGGCACTCACTTTAACTGCTTCCACTTCGCTAGTTTTATATCCTTTGTTGGTCAAAGAACTGGCGTGTCTTTTGCAAGATCAAAGGCAGGCTCGTTTTCAGAGGTGCCACGGTGAGCTCAGAGTGGCTGGAGGGAGTTCCTGGAGCAGAAGGGCCACCCCCTGAATCCTGAGTCACTGCCATCCACAGAGAGGCTCAGGTTCTGAGATTCCACCCCAGGTCCACGGCCAAGCACCCCCCCACACACACCTCCCGCCACGGCCGAGTATGGCCAGGCTGAACAGCGAAGCAATTGGCGTGTGTCACCTGCTTCTAGCGTTTGCTGCTGCTGCTGCTAAATCATTGTGTCCAACTCTGTGCGACCTCATAGACGACAGCCCACCACGCTCCCCCTTCCCTGGGATTCTCCAGGCAAGAACACTGGAGTGGGTTGCCATTTCCTTCTCCAATGCATGAAAGTGAAAAGTGAAGTCGCTCAGTCGGGTCCAACTCTTTGTGACTCCATGGACTATAGCCTACTAGGCTCCTCTGTCCATGGGATTTTCCAGGCAAGAGTATTGGAGTGGGTTGTCATTGCCTTCTCTAGCCTTTAAATCTTGTAAATAAGCATTGGCCTAATAAAGCTAAGATGGTCAGCCCGAGTGAAGTTGGACAGGGAGAGAGCAGAGTTGAGAGCACGTGAGTCAGTGCAGGGCTGGTGGGGCCGCGGTGGTCCCAAAAACCCAGGATAGGAACTCCCTAAAACGCATCTCCTCCAACGTACCTTTCCTGTCTCAGAGCCCAGTGAGTCCTTCTTTCTGCCTGCCCATCAATCGCGGCAAAGTTTCCATCTAAAAATTCTCACCATGAAACATCAGAGTAGAGTTCCCCTCAGTTTCTAGTCTAAAAACCTGAATGATCCTTGCCTCTAACTTCTTCTGGAAACCGGGTAGAGCTGGGTCAATATCCAGAGAGGATGCTACGATTTTCCCTGTCACTTATTCACAAAAAACTCACGTGACTCAAGTAATGTCTCTGGGGCCTGTTTCTGGTGACTGAAAATGCGACTTCCCAGCATTATGACCAGAGGAATTGGACGGGGAGCAGAAGAGGGCACTGAAATTGTAGCTCAGAGGGAAACGTGAGTGCAGGATCCCCCGCAGTGACACCGACTCTAACAGCTGCTCCTGGTCAGGGACCCCAGAGGCCAGCCTGGGGGATGGGAGGGGTCCTGTCACCGGCTTCCACCTGTGTGCTGTAAAGGAGGACACGGCGGAACATACTTCCCAAGGAGAGACCCCAGCAAGCGAGAAAAGAAACCTAAAGAGAGAGGAGATAAACCTGGGCCAGTGTTCCTTTACTTTCCCCTTTTTCTTTTTTAAATCCTCTGTGGTTGAGACAAGTGCCCCTACCACCTCCAGGTTATTCTTACTCAAGAAAAGGCATAAAAGCCTGCCTTAACTTTCTACTTGCAGGGGAACTACTCTCCGACCCGAGTGAAGCAGCGCGCTCATTCCAATGACATCTAGAGCGATTCCTCTCAGTCTGAAACACTCTTCTGCTTGTTTTGAGTAAGACTGTGGTTTTAACTTCCCTTTAGCTAAGGGTGTCAAAAACAAATGGTTTTGGGGGTTCTTACTTCCCAAATTCTGACTCTTGCAAAAAGTCATGCCCACCTGAAAGGTGGTCCCAGCCCTCCCCCCAGGGCTGCCGTGGTGGCTGGCCATGTCGCAGGCCACATGCACGCCCTGCCGGGAGGGTGGCCCCCTCTTGGGCTTGTCAAGGCAAGCTCAGGGCCAGACGCTTGTGGGTCAGAGCTGCCCTCGCCCCGTCAGCTGGCCCCTGCTCCTCCTCCTGGGGGCTGCTGAACGCCTGTGGTCGCACGGCTGGCTACACGGCTGGCTGAGTGGACTGGTTCTCCTCTGTGCCTACCCAATGCAGGCAGCTCAGCGGCCCCTCATGTTTGTACTTCTCTGTTGCTTTGGGGTTTGGTCCTGAGAAGACCCTCACTACTGGCCGGGGCTCCTCTGCTTACATCTTTCAGCATTCAGCAGACTCAGGCACCCCCAAAATTGGCTGATTATTTGATTGCTACCCAATAATTCACTCTAACAAAACATGTGTTCTAACACTAGTATTAGAGATCAGAGATGGAAAGGGCTGATGGGGGACCACCCTCTAACACATTTTTAAGTGAAAACAAGTGTTCTTTTGAAGGAGAAGCCCTCCAGTCACACCTTCATGTTCAGGCCTCTAGTCCCCTCCACCGGGGCACCCGCGGCCTCAGGCTCCATGTCAGGAGAGAACACGGAAGAGAAGGTGCCAGCCCCCATGCAGTTCACCATCTGCCAGGGAGCCAGACGTTGTGGGTGTCTCTAGATCAACACTCAGCTCACTGCGGGTCCAGACACTCAGGGCAGGAGCACTACGTGAGGGGCTGTTTTCATAATGAGCTCTGTGGAGTTTAGGTGGGCTTTTCGGAGGCAGTGTTAAGGATCCCAGAGATGAGAGAAGAGACTCCCTGAGATTGAGATCCTCTCACACTGAAGAGATTTGGCTCCTTATCCACTGAGATTGGGTGTCTCTGGGCCATCTCTCTCTACCGGGGCCAATGGGTATTTCAGAGGATGTGAATGGAATCCACACGACTCCATTCCAGTCTCACATATTATAAACATGCTAAGTGCCACCGTATCTCATCTGGCAAGACTCTCATAAGCACCGGGACTGTACTATGTTCCCTAGGCAGGAATGGAAGAAATTACATACGTGGTTAGGATCATAATAAGCCCCTTCCTCTGCATCTAATCCATCCTCCAAGGAAACCCAACAATGTGATTCCTTGTTTAATATCCTGCTTGGTTTCCTAACGCCTAAAGTCCATATAGTCAAAGCTATGGTTTTTCCAGTAGTTGTTTATGGATGTGAGAGTTAGACCATAAGAAGGCTGAGCACCAAAGAATTAATGCTTCCAAATTGTGGTGCTGGAGAAGACTCTTGAGAATCCCGTGGACAGCAAGGAGATCAAACCAGTCCATCCTAGAGAAAATCAACCCTGAATATTCACTGGAAGGACTGATGCTGAAACTGAAGCTCCAATACTTTGGCCACCTGATGCGAAGAACTGACTCACTGGAAAAGATTCTGATGCTGGGCAAGACTGAAGACAGGAGGAGAAGGGGACGACAGAGGATGAGATGGTTGGATGGCATCACTGACTCAATGGACCTGAGTTTGAGCAAGCTCTGGGAGTTGGTGAAGGACAGGGAGGCCTGGCGTGCTGCAGTCCATGGGTTGCAAAGAGTTGGACACGACTGAGTGACTGAAGAACAGCCTAGAAGCAGAGGTCCATGCCCCACTGAGGGCCTTGGGATGCCTTCCTGTTTCTTCCCTACCTGGGGGCCCTGCCCCACCTGTCAAGTCCCACTCCAGCTTCACCCACCTGTGCTCCCCAAATCTGATGTGCTTTCCCCCAGGCTGCCCCTTTACAGACAGCACTGCCCACTGCCCCCCGACACTGGCATTCCTTCAGCAGCATCGGGAGGCTTGGATGCAGCTGACCAGAGCTGTCCCTCTGCCAGGGGCCCTGCACCAGGCTCTGCACCACTCGAGGGCGGGAATCGTTGCCTCACTTATCTCCGTATTTCAAGAACCCAGCCCAGGGGTAGAGCAGGCAGAGCAGACAGCTGATAACTGCTGGCTGACTAGAAGGAAGGAAATAAACGGACGGAAGAGAGGAAGTCAATATTTGTCAAGTCCACGTTCATCCTACTCTCGTTAAGTCCCAGCACTGACTCCGTGAGTCTAACCGCCCCGTCTGACTTCATCTGTGCATCCCATTAAGCATGAAGCCAAGAGTCCCTTTCTAAGCTTGGGGAGGGCTCAAGAGAGGCAAACTTGGGAAGTATTTCCCCCTTTTCATTTAAAAAAAAAAAGAGAGAGAGACCAATAATGATAAAATTTCATTATTTGTTAATTTTGAGTTTGGGGGTAATATAAAAAAAATCCTTGGTTAAGAAGGAAAAAAAAATCTAAAAGCAAGAGAAATGCAACAATGAATAGATTTACGTTTAAGATAGGAGGGTTTGGGGTGCCATCTGGAATGGGTGAACTGACAAAGGTGGGGCTGAGAGAGAGTAGAAATGAACTGTGAAGAACTGAAAATCCAGAAACTTAACAGCAAAAGTAAAAAACCCGGCAAATATTTCTACAGTCCTGTGTCAGACTATTATTAGACTTAATGAGGGATGCACATTCTTTCTTAGACTATTCTTTGTTTTCATAATAGATGGACTATATTTCCTATCTCAAATATCTCTCACTAAAATTCCTAAGGTTTTTGTTCACATCAGAAAAAAAAAATCATTTCCCTTTTTCTTGGTTTAGAAAAATTACTGTTTCTTAATGCATTAAAATCACACGACTCTGATACTTAAATAAAGAAAATTGTTGTCATTGTTCAGCTGTTAAGCTGTTTCTGACTCTTTGTGACCCCATGGACTGCATGCAGCCCAGGCTACACTGTCCTTCGCTGTAAATAAAGAAAATACAGCACATCCAATTGAAAAATTAAGCATAAAAAGGTTCTGTTAATTCCAACTACCTTAATGTTACTAACAAATAACATTTATATAGTGTTCAGTTCAATTCAGTTCAGTTCAATCACTCAGTCATGTCCAACTCTTTGCGATTCCATGAACTCCGGCACCCCAGACTTCCCTGTCCAACACCAACTCCCAGAGTTCACTCAAACTCATGTCCATCGAGTTGGTGATGCCATCCAGCCATCTCATCCTCTGTTGTACCCTTCTCCTGCCCCTAATGTCTCCCAGCATCAGAGTCTTTTCCAGTGAGTCAGTTCTTTGCATCAAGTGGCCAAAATATTGGAGTTTCAGCTTCAACATCAGTTGAATGAACACTCAAGACTGATCTCCCTTAGGATGGACTGGTTGGATCTCCTTGCAGTCCAAGGCACTCTCAAGAGTCTTCTCCAACACCACAGTTCAAAAGCATCAATTCTTCTGCGCTTAGATTTCTTTATAATCTAACTCTCACATCCATACATGACCACAGGAAAAACCATAGCCTTGACTAGATGGACGTTGGTGGCAAAGCAATGTCTCTCCTTTTTAATATGCTGTCTAGGTTGGTCATAACTTTATTTCCAGGGAGTAAGCGTCTTTTAATTTCATGGCTGCAATCACCATCTGCAGTGATTTCGGAGCCCAAAAAGATAAAGTCTGACACTGTTTCCACTGTTTCCCCATCTATTTGCCATGAAGTGATGGGACCAGGTGCTGTGATCTTAATTTTCTGAATGTTGGGCTTTAAGCCAACCTTTTCACTCTCCTCTTTCACTTTCATCACGAGGCTCTTTAGTTCTTCTTCACTTTCTGCCATAAGGGTGGTGTCATCTGCATATCTGAGGTAATTGATATTTCCCCCAGCAGTCTTGATTCCANAAAAAAAAAAGGGAGGGTTTGAAGCATAGTTCCATGTCTGGAACAAAGAGGAAGTTAGGGTGGAAACAAAAATATTTATTAGTTAGTCATAGATAAAATAGAGTGATATGGTGCAGCTTGTGGGTAATAGATATACATATGGGGCAATTTTATTGCCTTAAATTTTCACATTTTTAAAGAGGAGGAAAGGGTGATAATTAATGAATTAAATCAATCACGGTTCAGTTAGGAGGCAGAAACAATACCAGAAATTTCAGGAGGGAACATTTAAAGAACTGTTAGTTGAGAAAAAAATGGTAAACTTCTATTGGAAGGGCAGAAGAACAATTTGAAGAAATAGATACATGTATATCTACAGTTGAATAACTTTGTTGTAGCTGTGAAACTAACACAACATTGGTAATCAACCATACTCCTATATGAAATTAAATTAAAAAAAATACAACAGAGAGAANATTGGAAGGGCAGAAGAACAATTTGAAGAAATAGATACATGTATATCTACAGTTGAATAACTTTGTTGTAGCTGTGAAACTAACACAACATTGGTAATCAACCATACTCCTATATGAAATTAAATTAAAAAAAATACAACAGAGAGAACAACTGCAGAAAGCAGCTAACACCCTTAATGCTGGCAGAATAAAAAGCAAGAGTCACAGATGGGAGGCTCAGTTATAATAAAATTTAGACCTCTGAGAAATGGTGCAGGTTTTCTGAAAACATACAAACCACTATGGCAGTTGCAGAAGGTCACTCACCAGGACATGCTCTCCTGGTAAAGAAAATTTCTGAATAGACAGCTGTGCATGGCATTGACTATCCTTGCTAGGAAGGCTGCAGGGACCAGCCGTGGACCAGTCCACCTGCTACAGAAGAAAAAACAGAAAGAAGCCACTTTTTCCTCCATTCTTGCAGTCTCCTTACAGTGCCTCTCATTGTCAGAGTCTAATATAGAGAAATATCAATAACCTCAGATACGCAGAGGATACCACCCTTATGGCAGAAGCAAAGAACTAAAAAGACTTTTGGTGAAAGTGAAAGAAGAGAGTGAAAAAGTTGGCTTAAAACTCAACATTCAAAAACTGAGATCATGGCATCCAGTCCCATCACTTCATGGCAAATAGGTGGGGAAACAATGGAAACAGCAAGAGAAACAAACAAACAAANTTGGCTGCAAAGAATACAATCAATCTGATTTCGGTGTTGAGCATCTGGTGATGTTCATGTGTAGAGTCTTCTCTAGTGTTGTTGGAAGAAGGTGTTTGCTATGACCAGTGCGTTTTCTTGGCAGAACTCTCTTAGCTAGCCTCCAGCTAACCCAGAGATCCTATGGAAGGTACACTTGTAAACGTCACTCTAAGTGTCTCGAGACAAGGGCAGCATCTTTCTTCTCTTTTACAGTCTCTCGAGCACCTACCACAAAAGCTACTGACCATCTACATCAATGATGCCGGAGGGGGGACTCTGTGTCTTAATGTGGGACCATCTTTAAGAGCATTTAAGGATAATCAAGAAACAAAAGAGAAAATTTGGAAAAATATCAACAAATAAGGAAGTTTACATTAAAAACAACCTCTCAAAAAAAACACAAAAAAACCCAACAACCTCTGGTGTATGTACATCTTTCATAACAGAGTCAAGAAGAAGCAAATGGTATTTTAAACTGATACCGACAACACTTTAACCTCACTCTTGTCATTCTGGGAGGATCAAGGACAATGATTCATTAAAAAAAAAAAAAACACAACGCTAAGACTTCAATTACACACATTCACCTTGTTATCACTTTTTGACACTTTTCTCCCCCCAAATGTCAAAACTAAGAAGTATTTCCCCTATAAACACTTTCTATTGTTAACGGCTCCTCTGTGAGGGATGTGAGCTGGGTTCTATCAAGAAGACAGTAATGTAACAGAACTCTGTTTCTCTTCACCTGAATTTGAGAGTACTGGTTTATTTTTCAATCAGTCATCTTAAATACTTCACAAATGCCAAGTTGCTCGGCTCTAGTTTCTAATCATGGGGCTAACATTTTCCTAGTAATTCACCAACGGAGGCGGAAGAGAACTATGGCTCCTTCACACATCTCTCAATCCCAACAAGTAGCTCAAAGGATGAGTCTGAGCTGAGAAGCTAAGGGCAAGGGGCTAGGTCAACTCGTCAGGCACATTCAGCTGGTTTCTTTCACTTGTCATGGCCTCACCCAGAGGGACCCGTGGAGGTTCTGCCCAAGAGCCCCTCTTGAGTTCCAGAGAAAGCCAGGATATGGACAGTTTGGCCACAGATGCTGAGGGCCTTGGGTCAGACCGGTGTTTGGTGGCTCTGGGGACCGGGGGTGGAGGAGGGCACGGTGCGACTCGCTATGAAATGCTGACCTTGGTCTGCTTTGTTGAGAAAAAAGAGATGTTCGGAGAACGAAATTTAAAAAGATTGTTACTGAAATGCTCTAAACTGACTTTTATAGATTTTCAAAAACTTCCCGGTGTGAAGTAATCACAAACTTCAAGGAAAATGTCAAGAAGAGCACTAAGAACCTGATCCCTCTTCCACCCAGATTCACCAATTATTACTTTGCTGCAGTTGCTTTCTGTCCACATGCACACACACACGTGCTCTACGCACACACACTCTACACACACACACACACACACACACTCTCTCTCTCCCCAACTTATCTTCCCTGAGCCACCTGAGATGGAGCCGCATATATCCTGCCCCTATTTCCTTGTCTGCTCTAATCCACAATGCATGCATGCTAAGCCGCCTCAGTACGCCCACTCTTCAGTGTCCGACTCTGCGCGACCCCATGGACTGTAGCCCTCCCGGCGCCTCTGTCCCTGGGATTCTCCAGGCAAGAACACTGGAGTGAGTTGCCATTTCCTTCTTCGGGGATCTGCCCGACCCAGGGAACGATGCCAAGTCTCTTACGTCTCTTGCACTGGCAGGTGGGTTCTTTACCACTAGCACCACCTGGGAAGTCCACACACACAACAGAATTCCAGAATCGCTGTATTTGTACCCATGAGGAGTTTGAGATTTGTTTGCAGTTCTTCTGTTTTTTTTTTTTTTAAGGCAGAGGATATATTATGTTCACAAGCAACTGAAATTAATTTTCCCCCTCTCTTATATCACTGCCTTAAGATACAGTTGGAACATTTACTTCAGTTGCCTTTTAGTTTTATGGTTGTCCCCAGTGTTGACTTGCTTTTTGAACCTGTAAAACAGTTACTTGATTCCTAAAGTTAAACCATTCAGACTGAGAAGCTCCTGGACCATCTGCTGCCTTCTCTCCCAGCCCTTCCAGTAAACCAGGTTCAGTAGTTGTATACATATGAAATGTCATACACTTAAAAATAAGCAATCACAATGCAATTTTTTTTTGAAATTATATCCTCCTCAAAGTCATAAGACCCAGAGAAGTCAATGACAGGGCCCAAATGTCTAAAATGGGTATAGCTGGCAGTTTACCTAGCATCAACATCTCTATTTATCAATATACATTTGAATTCTTTCAAGTCCTGTTCACCAAAACTGCCGGGGGTATGAAGCCTGGATTTAGGGCAAGTACCGGGTGTCACGTTACCTGCTCCTCTGAAACCTCTAGAGGTGGGGACGCTGGTTGTTCAGCCCGCTGACCATCCTGATAGTTTACGTTTCTTCGCTGACGCAGAGGAGGGAAAAGACGGTTCCAGTTGATCATTCCTCCCTAGAAAGAGATCATTGCACAGAGATCAGACATGGAGGCAAGGAAGCCTCGTAAGGCTCGGCACAGCCTTCTCCAGTGACGCAGTCACAGCTGCAGACTGGAGCTAAGTGTCAGAGGGATGTGCTGTGCGCAAGCAGAAAGGGCCCTGCAGCCCTTCCGTCAACAGGCTGCAATCGGCAGCCTGCAGGAGATGCGCAGAAATGGAGGGGGTGGGTGCTGCCAAAGGGACTTGTGCTCTCTGGCTGCGGAAGGTGGCGGAAGACGCATGCAGTCACTCCTAACCTCAGCCCCACGGTGTCCCCAATGACGCCATCCCGACTCCACTGGGCTCTGGAGAAGCCGCAAGGAGGCTAACTTGGGGCGCACAAGCTCTTTAAAATGCTGCTCCTCCCTCTTCTTGTTCTTTTTTAAAATTTTAAATTCCGAGCAAGGTCAGCAGAGAGAGATAGACACTGTAGGTGGAGATAAACCCCAGGTTGGGGGACAGGCCTGAGAATGTAAAGGTAAATCCTCCACAGAGGGACAAGCGTTTCAGGCCTATCCTCCGTGTGGCTTTCTGGATAACTTAACATTGATGGCGAGGTCACTCTTGCCTTTTCTATGTCATCAGTAAACAAAAGCCACAATAGGAAGAAAAAAAAGTATGCACCTCGTGCTACTTTTTAAAAATGGATGTTTTTTTAACCCATATGCCAACTTTTTAATTGATCAACTTTAATCTGTTTCTAGATGTCTTCTGGTTCTGGAAGATTTAAAGACTAAGGAAACCTAAAATTTTTCCTATTATAAATACTTGTGTATAAAATTTTAAAAATATTTCAAAAGCAGAGCTGAACACAAAGGCGAGACAGAGGCCCGCAGGCCCTAGGGCGGCAGAATCAAGCTCTGGAAACCAGCGCGGTAAAGAAGCAGGGACAGGTATAAGGGCGGGCACACTCTGCTAACTCAGACCCACCTGGGCGCTGGCACCTTATCTGGGTTCAGGAGTGGAGGCCTCGGGTCTGAAAGAGGCTACGATTCTATGCAACAATGTGGTGAAATATCTCAACGTAATACTGAGTAAAACAAACACAACAACCCCTTTATATGTTAAATTTTCTGTATGTTATATTTTAATAGAACATTATAAGAAGAAATAGAAAACTTGACAAGACTTTTAGCCACTAGTGTCACTGAAATAATACTTAAGGATCTACCTACTAAAAATCTACAGGTGAAGTCCATGAAAATTTTAAGGACCTGCTGTCTTATACAAATTGTTCTAGAGAAGAGAAAAGGAAAAGAGTCCTCCATCTAATTTTCTGAAGCTATGTAAATGCTGTTTCCAAAATCAGAGAAGGCTATCATAAAACAGCCCATTTTAAACTTATGGACAAGTACAATAATCCTAAATAAAATATCAACAAACTCAATCCAACAATGTTAAAAAAGTACCACCTTATCCAATAAGATATATTAAATTAGGATTTATCTCAGAAATCTTAGAAAATATAGCAATGTAACTCACACATTAACAAATTAAAAGAGAAAAACCAAATGCTCACTCAACAGATATAAAAATAATTTGATAAAACTTGATGAAGAGACAAGAATGCCTATTACCACCTCTTGGATTCAACACAAGTCGCTGCATCATGAAGACAGACCAACCAATTGTGAAAGAAACTGCAGCAGGATGGAAGGGAAGAAACAAAACTGTCATTCACACAGGATGACCGTCTTACCTAGAACATGAGGACTGACAAGGCAGAATACAAGACATAAAAATATCAGTAACATTCCTTGCCTGCGATCACTGAGAAGATGTAACTGCAAAAATTTCCTATTTACAAAGAATAACAGAAACTATTTAGGTACTTGGGAGGGCTTCCCTGGTGACTCAGATGGTAAAGAGTCTGCCTGCAACACAAGAGACGTGGGTTTGATCTCTGAGTCAGGAAGATCCCCTGGAGAAGGAAATGGCAACCCACTTCAGTATTCTTGTCTGGGAAATCCCATGGACAGAGGAATCTGGTGGTCCACGGGGTCGCAAAGAGTCAGACATGACTGAGCCACTAACAGCTCTCACACTCACTCATAGGTCCTTACGAATTAAATCTAACAGAAGATCTGCAAGTCTCTATGAAAAATGGTACGCTTGATTGAAGGGTATCAGTGGAAAGACAGCCCATTCCTGCCTGAGAAGGCTCAAAACTGGCATCTTTCCACACTCTGCCAATTCCAGAGTGCAAGCAGAGATGGTGGGCTGACTCTCAATATCCACATTCTTATTAAAAATAAGATTTCTTTTGGTGACACAGTTACTACAACACATTCTCAGTGTCCTCCAGGTAGACTCAGTTGGGCCTATGGTACGCAAGCAGGAGGGGCACGTGGGACCCCCGAGGGGGCCTTCAAGGGGGGGACGCAGCCCTCCTCAGGGCCTCCTCCTCCTTCCTGGCCCCGTGCTGAGGACCGGGCAGCAGCGAGAGGAGGAGACCGGGGGCGGCAACCGCTCCCGACCGTTCGGGGCTGTCAACGTCTGATTTGTTTCACACGAGACAGACCCACACCTTGCTTAGGTTTCTGTGATTTCACGCTGCTGCCACATGCAGCTAAAGCTGTGTGTGTGCGTGTGTGTTTTGGTGGAATGAGACAGCCTGAAATTAAGGGCCAAAACTAGACCTGAATACTTTCAAGAAGTATAAAGGAGGACTTTTATCTACCAGTTACTAGGACTTACTGTCAGACGACAAGAATTAAAGTAGGATGGCACGAGCACGTGATGGGTGAGCAGTGCAAAGGAACAGGCTGAGAAGTCAGAAGTAAACATGGCCACTTAGCATATGATGGAGGGGCCCTGGAAGCCAGCAGGAGAGACACCATTTAGTGGACAGTACTGGGCCAACTGGTAAAAGACACGGAAAAAGACAGAATCAGACCTCACGCCACATACAAAATAAGCTTACTTTAAAATAAACCCCATAGATTAAAGATTTAAATCTGGCAAGCTAGGCTGTTAATAAACATTTTAGAAGAAATAAGAGATATCCTTTATGTTGCTGGGATGGGAAAGGATTTCTAAAACCAAAATATGAAGCATAAATCACACACAAAAAGGGTTGCTAACAGTTACAACAAATAAGAACTGTGTGTGATTAAAAACAACAGAGCTAGAAGACAAAGTATAGATTAAGAGAAGACATGTGTAACATATAACTGACAAAACAGTATCCAGAATATGTAAACAATCAATGAGAAAAAAGAAATAACACAAGAGAAAAGTGGAGAATGCATGAGAAAAGTGGAGAATGCATATGAAAAAACAATTTACAGAAGAGGAAACCCTGAATCAATAAACAAAAGAAAAGATGTTCAACCTCACTAGCATGGGAAATGCAAATTAAAACAGCACTAAGTCATTTCATAACCGTAAGACTGGCAAAAATAAAATGTCTAACAATACCAAGGATGGGGATGAGGTGAAGGAATGGGAATTCTATACAGTGTTGATGAGTTTACGTTGGCACAAACATTTCAGAGAACAATGGGTCAAGATCTAGTAAAACTGAGGATGTTCTATAGTCTAGCAATTTTATCTCCAGGGAGCTGCGAGTGCCTCAAGGGGCATTTAGAAGGATATCCTCTGAAGCACCGATTATAATATTAAGTAAGAAAGAGTAAAAAAATTCAACTGTCCCTAAGTAGGGAAATAAACTAGTGAGTGGTTCCATTATATAAAAAACTATTACATGTGCAGCTAGAATAAATGAACTAGATCTAATGGATACATCTCAAAAATACAATGTTGAATGAACAAAGAAAGCTACATAAGAATATGTGTATATAAAACTATTTACATAAATTTTAAAATGCTTAGAATAATTCTATGTGACCTGTTTTATGGATATATACGTATGTGTGTACACACACACACACGCACACACACACACACACGTGGTGATTCTGTCCCCAGCACCAAGGGAATATTTGGGGGCAGATGTCTGGAGGCATTTTTGGTTGTCTTAGGGGGTGGGGAGGAGTCTGGGGAGAGGGTGGTGGGTGCTGTTGGTTTTTAGGAAGTAGAGGCCACGGCTGCTACAGCTGCTGCAGCTGCTAAGTCACTTCAGTTGTGTCCGACTCTGTGTGACCCCATAGACGGCAGCCCACCAGGCTCCCCCATCCCTGGGATTCTCCAGGCAAGAACACTGGGGTGGGGTGCCATTGCCTTCTCTGACGGCTGCTACTAAGCACCCTCTAATGCACAGGACAGACCCCACAACAAAGGACGGCCTGGACCGAAAGGCACACAAGTGTCCTGGCTAAGAAGCCCTGATACACACACAGGTGGCAAAGATACAAATACACGCAGGCAGTGGACACTGTCAAAGGCAGACACACAAGACACCTGCTTCAGGACAGGACAGTGGGAAGGGGGATGAGCCTTTGGGTGAATCTGTAACATTTTATTCTTCAAAGGGAGTGAGACTGAAAGAATAAGCAAAGCAAAAGAAAACAAAAAACCAACAACAAAAAACAAAACTGAACTCCAAGCTGTGATAGAAAAAAGTGCTTAAAAAGCAGAAAGTTACAAGAGCTCTAGGTTCTGGGGTGTTTTGACACCGGCCTGCTCCTTCTGTAGGTTCAACGTGAGCCTCTGCAAACAGGAAACACTTCCTTTACTTTGTCTTCTTCAAAAGCAATAACCACATACTCAAAAGAGGAAGGAGGAAACAGCTTGCATTTTGAAGAGCCATTTTATGTTATTAGTTGGTAAAGAGATTCTCAAATGAAGTCAAAGTTCTTCTGAAAACAAGCAAACAACTGATTTTCCAACTGAGAGCAGCAAAGGATTGTTCATGTTGTATCATGTGGAAGTTATGTGGACTAGAACTCTACCTCTAAAGGTCTTGGCTGGTTTCAGAAGGGACTGCCAGGCAGGCCATGTCTACACCAAGAAGCCCGGTCAGAAGTGTCCCCCGGGGGCACTCGCAGCTTCCATGGGAGACACCAGCAAGGTGCGTGGTCTGGTCCTTGCTGCCACGGAGCTCCTGATCTCTCCGGGGAAAAGACGACATCCAGAAAGGGAAAAGTCAGAACCAAGAAAGGAGGTCCAGGAAGGAAGCCATGAGGCATCAAAGGGCGGAGCCAAGCCTCCGGGGTGAAACTTCAAAGAGGGTGGGGGCTTTTAGCCGAGTTTTAAAGGTTGAGTGTGGTTTCAACCATGGAGAGGATAGCCAGGCATTTTGTCAGGCTGTTCAAAGACAGGGGACTGAGAGTACATTTATTCCTACTTCAAGGGCCAAAACAGTGCTCTGGAGTAATGATGGAGGGACAAAAGAGTAGAGGAGGCTGAGCGACTGAGCGCAGTCTCTAGAGCCAGAATACCGGGTTCAAATCCCAGCTCTGCCAATTATCACGTGACCTTACTGAAAGTGGAACTGAAGTCGCTCAGTTGTGTCTGACTCTTTTCGACCCCATGGACTGTAGCTTGCCAGGCTCCTCTGTCCATGGGATTTTCCAGGCAAGAATACTAGAGGGGGTTGCCATTTCCTTCTCCAGGGGATCTTCCTGACCCAGGGATTGAACCAGAGTCTCCCGCATTGTAGGCAGATGCCCTACCATCTGAGCCACCAGGGAAGTCCATGTAATCTGAGGCTTTAGTTAAAAAACAACTTCTTTGAACTTCAGTTTTCTCATCTGTAATATGCAAATAACAACTACACTCATCCGTTACGGATATGAGAAATAATGAGTTTGTACATGTAAAGTATTTAAAACAGAGCCTGAAAAATGTCTAAAAGCATATTATGTATATATTTAGTTATTACTACCGTCTGATACTTGTATGGTGTCTACAGGGTTATTTCTCATCTTCCCAGATCAACTACAGGACTCTGGAGAGCTGCACTGGGGGGAGATTTGCATCAAAGCCCCCAGATAGCAGGCACGACTCTCAGCTCAGTGCAGCCCGAAGCTGGTTCCCCAGCAAAGGGAGAGATGGAGGTTACAGAGCAGGTATAAATGAAGGTGATGGTTTAGAACGATGAAGTCTTTCCACGAGCATCCTTATCTTATTTTAAAAGGCTGGTCACTGGGGGCTGGGAATGCACCCTTTACTCTCTGTCTTGGTGATCTGAAAGCCTTTATCAGAGGCTCGGCTCTGAACTGTAAAGCAGGCGGGGGCCTCTCCACGGTGGCTGCCTGTGGACCGTGTCAGGAGCATGCTGGGGTGGGTTATGGGTTCATCAGGACAGAGTGACAGGACTGCTCAGTGATGCTGAGAGGCAGCACCTGAACAGGAACCACCCGCCCTGCTGTGGCCCTTGGCTGTCCATTGGCCTCCACGTCACGGCACACACAGGCTGGATGGGTGTGACACCCGGGACAGAGACAGCCCTCACACCTGGCCTGGCAGCTCCGGGCCCTCCCCGCCTCCTGTGCGCTGAAGGGATTGCTACCTCAGCCCTCCTGTGACCAGGACCCAGGGGTCGGGAAGTCCTGCTGCAGACTCTGAGGAAACACTGCACGTTTAATGCGAGCAGTTCACCGTGGAGTTCAGACACAGGGAAGACCAGAGTGCTTCAGGCGGCTCGGTTACAGTAAAATCAGCGGAATCCGAGTGCCTGCTCCAGCACCGCTAAGAATCTGAGCCATAAAGCTGGAGAGAGAGCTCAGATGGCGTCCCCGCCTTCCAGAAACTCCCAGTCTGGTATTCTATCCATTAAATTGCTTTTCCCTCTTTGTCTAGGTTACCCGGAACGCCAGCGGTGCCTCCTGCACGCTCCACATCCTCCTGGGACACTGGTCCCCCCGCCCCCACGCCCCTCTGGCTTCTGGAGAATCGCACTTTCTTGGTCTTTTGAGCCTCTGGTCCCTCCCGGAGTGCCCCTGAGAGCCGCCGCCTCTGGTCTGTGTCCTTAACACGCTGGCTGGTGTCTGTCTCTTATACACATCTAGATGTGTATAAGNAGAATGAGATGGTTGGATGGCATCACTGACTTGATGGACATGAGTCTGAGCAAGCTCCGGGAGTTGGTGATGGATAGGGAAGCCTGGCGTGCTGTAGTCTATGGGACTGCAAAGAGTCAGATACAATTGAGTGACTGAACTGATGGAATTGTAAACTTAAAAATGGTAAATTTTATGTTAGTGTATACTTTACTACAATAAAAAGAAATCTATACAAAAAAATTTCTCAGAAGGGTAGTAAAACATAGTGGTTAGTATGCTGGTTCTAGAATTGGAACTTTTATAATCCCAGTTCAACAGTTAGATGTATTACTCTGGATTATAAAATATTTAACCTCTTGAAGACTCAATTTTCTTGTCTTTAAATAATACCTTAGTCATAGTTTAAAGGTTTGCTGTGCTGATTAAGCAAAATAATGTCTGTTAAGGCCATTAATAATACATGGTCCAGACATGCTTAAGGCTTATTCCACTCTTGAATTGGTGGTATTCCACTGTAGTCCTTAAGTCATCAGATTCAAGGTGTCTACAGGAATGCATTCTCTACCATGTTGGGTACGGTAAAGGGATTGATAGAATTCTGTTCTATCAATGAACAGAGGGTAGAGCCTCCACAACAAAGGGTAAAAGGACAGCATCAAGAAAGGTAGGAGAGGCAGAGACACATTCTTGCCAGGTAAAGACCCGCACCCCAGCTGCTGCGATCCATAACCAGGAGGAATCACAAAGATATGAGTCTCTTCTCTGAGGAGCCAGGGATTCGTGCTCTACATGAGACACCCAAACCCCTGGATTCTACACAGGAGAGATTCCCAAAACACCTGGCTTTGAAATCCAATAGGGAAAATGACCAGGAAAACTAGAGAAGAGCAGAGAACAGAAAAATTGTTCTTAAAGGGCCTGTGCCCAGACTCAACCTAAAAACAAGTGCAAAAACACCACACTGAAAAGTGCATGGACGACATATGAAGAGGACCCTCTTACTAAATCTTAAAGCATCTGCTGGAGAGACAGGAACCAGCTAGGATGTCTCCCAGGGATGGAGACACTGGCAGGAACTTTTTGTTATCTCTGGCTACCTTGCTCTCACCAGTACTGGAATTCTCCCTCTAACCTGTCAGCACCAATGGGTCTCCCATGCTGAAAGCCCTGCCCACTCCACTCCTGAGCCTCAGCTGGACCTCAGAGCCACCCAAACAACAGGTCCGTCCACCAGTGCCCAGCTGCTGCTGCAGCCTTGCCGCCACAGAAGGAGATACCCACAGACGGGTCATCCCTAGAGTGCCAGGCTGTGGTGGCCAGGCAGGATCGTACACCTGAGTCCCACTGGGCATCTCCTACATAAGGCCACTCTGCCAAGACTGGAAGAGACAACTGATTTACCTACTATGTAGAAACAGAGAGAGAACTAGGCAAAATGAGACAGAGGAATATGCTCTAACCAAAAGAATAAGATTAAAACATCAGAAAAAGAACTAAACAGTGATAAGCTATCTCCCTGATAGAGACTGAAAAGTAATCATAAAGATGCTTACCAAACTCAGGTGAGGCTTCCCAGGGGGTGCCAGTGGTAAAAGAATCTGCCTGCCAATGCAGGAGATACAAGAGACGTGGGTTCGATACCTGGGTTGGGAAGATCCCCTGGAGGAGAGCTTGGCAACCCACTTCAGTATTTTTCCCTGGAGAATCCCATGGACAGAGGAGCTTGATGGGCTGCAGTCTATGGGGTCACAAAGAGTTGGACACTACTGAAGTGACTTAGTATGCATGCAAACTCAGAAGAATGGAAGAACACCATGAAAACAACAATAAGGAGGTAGAAAGTATAAGAAAGCACCAAACAGAAGTTTTAACTGAACGAAAAATGCACTAGAGGGGTTCAGTAGCAGACTGGATGAGGATGAAGAGCAAATCAGCAAGCAGAAGACAAAGCAGTGGAACTCACTTAGACAGCAACAAAATGAAAAAAAAAAAAATGAAGATAACGTAACGAACTTTGGAGGCAACAAGAAGTGGAGTAGCAATTGCATTATAGGAATCCGAGACGAAGAAGGAGATAAAGAACCAGAAAAATTATTTGAAAACTGGCTAAAATTTCCCTAATCTGGGGAAGCAAACAGATACCCAGGTCTAGGCAACCCAAGAGAATTCTAGTAAGATGAACCCAAAGGATCACATCAAGACACATTATAATTAGAGTGGTAAAAGCTAAGGATAAAGGAAAAAGTCCTAAAAGCAGCAAGAGAAAACATCTTGTTATGTATATGGGAATCCCTATAAGGCAGTGAGTAGACTTTTCAGCAGAAACTTTATTTTTTATTCCTATCTTCATTTGTGTCTCAAGTTTCTTTTTTAACTGTCTGAAATTAATCTAGATACCTGTTGTACTCACCTCTCTCTCTCTCAATACCACCAAAGTTTATGTGCTTCGTATTTTTTCCTTCCTGCTTCCCAAAACCTTAAAATTAACTAGATCTTTATGAAAATTTCAGACTATGTCAGCAAAAGAAAAACAGATCAGAATCCAAACAGAAAGATATTTAAAATCATATTCAGTAATAAGAAATTTTA
This sequence comes from Neotragus pygmaeus, assembly GCA_006410875.1. Taxonomy (NCBI): domain Eukaryota; kingdom Metazoa; phylum Chordata; class Mammalia; order Artiodactyla; family Bovidae; genus Neotragus; species Neotragus pygmaeus. The sequence goes on from SJYV01054331.1 coordinate 1,709,968, forward strand.
CACAGCTAAAAACTACCTTTAAAAAAAAAAAAAAGAAAGAAAGAAAAAAAAAACTACCTTATATCAACAAGAGAGCATTCCAAAGATAATCTTCCCATTGTCTTTAGGTTTTCTTGAAGTTCCCTTAAACAGTTAATGTTCACTACTAGTTCAACACCCACGTCATACAGCAAGACCTATGAAAACAATAACTTTAAGTCTATGGAAAAATAATGCTTTAATTTTTTTTGCAAACTGAAAAGCGTTATAAAAATTGCATGAAAATACAAAATGCATTTACTTTCTTGATTATATTTTTAACTCTGCATTTACCTCTACCAATGTGTCTGTAACCATTCTGATGATCTGGCCCCTTTGCCACTGATTTTTATCTGGGATATTAACAGCACAGTGCATATCATTTTCCCATTTAACAGGTTCCCATTTTGAGTTTTCATAAGCAGCAACCATCTTTTCTCCTAAACTACATTAAAGAAAAAAAATTTTTTTAACTCTCTGAAACTTTGTTATAATGTACAATTCTCTGACCTCCCTCCCTCCTTCTATTCCAAACAAACTGGATGCCTCCTTCCTCCTTGAGCACTTGAGCACATTTCTACTGCAAGGTCTTGAACTAGCTCTTTCCTCTGCCTAGACATGAGTGCCCCCCAGGCATCTTCAAGGCTTGCTTCCTCACTGCCTTGAGGATTTATCTCAAGTGTCACTGATTCTGTGAGGTCTTCCTGCCCAGCTGCTTTATTTTTCTCATCTTCATCATTATCTCCTGCTGTAGGTAACTTTCTTTGTTCACTGTCATTCCCTCTACTAGAATGTAAGCTCCATGACTGCACAAACTTGTCCATGTTTTCATCACTGTTTCCCCAACAGCTATAATATTGGCTGTCAAATAATAGGTGCTCAATAAGCCTTTGTGGAATATATAAATCTTAACACAATAAAAATAATCAGTTAATATACTATTTGTATACTGTTAACTAGTTTTTAAGTGACTATTTAGCTGAAATAATTTGGTACTTTTAAAACAAGAACTCTGCATTTCTGAGTTCTAGATCTTTGAAATAAAATACAGAAAAGAGAATATATGCACAATATATTTTCCTTGGATGTTATACCTATGAAGCAAGTTTTCTGTTAATAACCACTGAACATAGATCTTCTCAGGAGACACTATATTGCAGATGTGCACAGGCAGTTCCTTATTATAAAGTGACTGCAGATTCTCATTAGGTAGAGATTTTGCAAACAGAGGATTTATTAAGTTGTTTACTTCATTTGAAATAATTTCTTCTGGAGAAGGATCCCATACTTCAATGTGCTTTTTAGAATTATCTTTGAGGGTATATCTGAAAAAAAAACCCATT
>SJYV01054331.1:1722250-1789952 GCA_006410875.1 Neotragus pygmaeus
TACACATCTGGCTCGCCTGGGTGGCCAGGGGACGGGAAGGTAGGGGACGAGGTGGCCTGGGCAGAGGCGTGTGGTCTGGCAGGAGTAGGCAGGCAGTGTGACACCCAGGCCCCTATGCTCACCATGAATGGCCAGCACAGAAGAGGGGGGACAGAGCGACGCAGCAGGTGGCTGTCAGCCAGCCCTGACACCGGCCACCCCAGGCTGGCACGTGAACCGCGCAGTCGAGGTGGAAGGAGGCTGTGTGTGGGCCCCACTCTCCAGGGTGGACTTGGCTTCTGAGGGTGAGCGAGAGCAGCGCTGAGCCTGGACACTCCACCACCCGTCCAGGAGAACCGACTGTGCCTGAGAGTTGGCTGACTCTGCTGGGCCTTTACTGCTCAGGAAGGAACGCTGCTGTAGACTGGAACATGTACCCCCCCCAGCCCCAAATTCATATGCTGAGGTCCCTGACCCCCCGAAGTAACCGTACTCGGAGACAAGGCCTTTAAAGAGCACACATGTGCTCAGTCACGTCTGCCTCTTTGCAACTCCATGGACTGTAGCCCGTCAGGCTCCTCTGTCCATGGGGATCTCCCAGGCACGAATACTGGAGTGGGTTGCTATTTCCTTCTCCAGGGGATCTTCCCAACCCAGGAATCAAACCCAGGTCTCTTGCGTCTCCAGCATTGGCAAGCAGGTTCTTTACCACTGTGGCCACCTGGGAAGCCTTTCAAAGAGGTCATTAAGGTTCAATGAGGTCATAAATCCTGTTGGATTGGAGCCCTAAACCAACAGGATTGGCATCCTCGGAAGAGACACCAGGAACACGCGGGCACCAACAAAAGGCCGTAAGACACAGAGCGAGAGCCAAGGAGAGTCCCGCCAGAAACCAGCCCCGACGGTGTGGATCTTGGACCTCCAGCCCCCAGAGCACTGAGGGAAACTTCTGTCGTTTAAGCCACCCCGGCCCTGGCCTCCGGGGGCATCCTGAGCTGACTGACACAGGCAGCAGTTCGCTCCTGAAAGTGGCGCACTTTCCGGTCTCAGGGCCACCCGCCTTCTCTGTCACATGGCACCGCTCCCTGTGGGCTGGCGGGCTGTGTGAGGGGCTGACCAGGGTGCCAGATGGCATCTCTCAGACCACAGGCCTGCTTCCAGCCGGGAGGGCGGGGCAGTGCCCAGACTACGGGGCGCAGCGACCCTCTCACAGCATGACCCAGGGCTGCCCACTCGCCAGGTGGGTGGACAGCCAGGTGAGGCGAGAGAGACACCAATTTGCAGATGGCACCTGGCAAGGATGGCGCGCGGGGCTCCAGTGTGCAGAACAGCCCAAATCAACAACTGCCACTCGGGCGCTGTGTGCCAGGAGGCGGAGCACACGGCTCCTGGCAACCAGGGGCCCTGACGATCTGCCCTCCTGGTGACCTACTCGGGGCGTCTGGGCTCCCTGTCCCGTGACTCTGGACTCCCTGGTTTACGGAGTCTGGCTCACAGGAAAGGAGCTTCCAGTGGGGACAAAGCAAGAATACTGCTATGTCTTAAGTGACCGTTGTGGTCCTGTCAGTTTGGGCTCTTCTGAACAAAAAAAAGAGGCTAGGGAAGGAGTCATTATGCTGCAGGGGTAATTAACCCTGATCATCAGGAAAAATTCAGCCAAGGGCACACAAGGTGGGAGGGAAGGCCCAGTGTGGCACGCGGGTGACCTGCAAGGGCGTCTCCTAAACCCCCTCACCCGTGTTCCAGCAGACACGTGTGTGTGGCAGACACAGCCCAGGAAGGGCGCGGGGACCGGGGACCCAGACCCCATAGGGCTGAGCGCACCTGTCTCTTCATCCAGTCACCTTCCAGGCGGGGCCGGAACTCTCAAGCAGACCACAGAGGAGGGGCTGGTCACCAGGGTGCCCTCGAGGCCGCCGCAGAAGAGGAGGCGGTCAGTCCTGCAGACCGTCCGCTTAAGGTGTCCCCTGGGAAGAGCGCCCCTGCCACCCTGCAGGAGCTGCTCCGGGAACCCGAGTGAAACACGAAACTCCCAGCAGCGCGAGGGGCGGGCGCTCAGTCTTCCTGCTGTGGGGGGTGGCAGTTCTCAAGGGACACTGCTCTGTGGATGGCGAGCATCTCTCAAGACCCATAGTCCACCCTTGCGTCTGTCTGGACTGGAGACACCGTGGCAGACACTCTGTCAATACCAGGGCTCCTGAGCCGTAAGATTAGCTCTCAGACCTTCCTTGTGACTGGTGCTCAAAGCCCGCTCTGTCCTCACCCACCCCGTCCCCCACGTTGTGCTCATCCCAACAGTGCTGTCTGATCCGCTCTGCATGTGAGAATCTGCTGGGGACTCCAGCTCCAGAAACACACCCTCCCGTTTTGCTAATGAGCACACGACCACAGCTGCCTAGTGGGGAACCCCCTCTCAGGCAGCCCATGGGCACCCCGGTCAATGCACTTCTCCTTGTCTGTGCTGATGGGATGGCGCTGCCACTGATGGTGCTGAGCCAGCCATCTCAGATCACAGACTACTTCTTTCTCTCCCTCTCAGCTCTGTCCAGGCTACTGGAAAGTATTTATATTCATTATCACTCTGGACACTGATTATTCTGAGTCCTCATCCTTATCATTCTTCCATCCATTTCCTCAAAGAATTTCTCCTCTTCCTCCTGCTAAATACAGGTTGAGTCTACGTTTCATCCCAGGTGTGATCCTCTGCAGTGGTCCCCGCCCTCATTGGCACCAGGGACTGACTTCACAGAAGACGAATCGGGGGTGGGGGTGATGGTTCCAGGACATTCCATCCGTTGTGCATTTTCTATTATTATCACATCGGCTACACCTCAGATCATCAGGCATGAGATCCCAGAGGTGGGGACCCCTGACCTGTTGGGTTCACCTCCCAACCCTACACACGGACTCTAGGAGACACACCTGCAGCCCTGATCTCTGTCTCTGCAGCCCTGATCTCCGCCTCTGTCTCCCCACGCGTCAACTTCCTTTTCTGTACATTCTGGAGTCACCTCAAATTCAAATACACCTGTAGGGACCAGCCTTCACTTCCCTCTCTCTCACCTGCAGACCTGGCCCACTGATAAGGGAACCTCTTCTCCCCACCCCAGATGGAAATTCTGGGACCCGGCTCTCCACTGACGTCCAAGGATGTCACACCTGACATCACTTTCCAGACCACATGCACACGACTTCTCACACGCAATGCAGGCAGGCGATGTGGGAGAGAAAAGAACTCTCTCTCATACCCCAGAGGGTAAAGGGGATGGAGACGAGAAATGACAAGCCCAGTGTGCTTGATCACGGAAGTGCCCAAGAAGGATCAGCTTGATTGAGTAACCCTGGGAACACCAGTGTGGTATCACGTTGTCGTTCGGACGGAGCCGTGTTTTGGGTCAAGTGCTCAATATTTCCTGATGATTAATGACAAGGCTGAGAAAACCCAGCACTTATCTGACTGACTCGTTGGTTGTTTCCTTGAACTTCTATTACCTTCATAGTCTCTCCATTTCAACCAAAGAAAATAAAGTTTGATATCTGCTCTGTACTCCAGAGCACACAATAATAAGCATTTTAACAGGAAGACACTGTGGCTTTTACAAGATGATAAAAACAGATAAATATTCCGTCTTGTTAACTAGGTTGGTGTTTCTCTAAGAAATTAAGCTTATCTATTGGAAGTGGAGCGAGAATGTCCAGTTTGACCAGTCTTTCAGTGGTAACTTACATTTTTTTTTTTACCTTCCAAAGAAAACACTAACAATAGCTGCGATCAGAGACCTTGGAAACATGTCAAGATATCCATGATGCAACGCAGAGGAATGACACATGGTCTCGACCACATGTATAGTCTCAGAGGAGACGTTTACGCAGGCCCCTGAGTGCCTCTCAACTTTCCATTGTGATTGTTATCGTTTACCTGCTGCTGTCTTTGCCGCCTCACTTGTGCAAACTGTGACAGCATCAGCTGCCTGTCCAGCAGCTCCATCCTCTGCTGCCTCTGGATGTCCACGGTGGCCCCCATCCCGATCCTGGCCTCGCTGGTGGGCTCCGAGGATGAGAAGAGGGGCTCTAGGGTCCAAGCACAGAACTTGGCCATCCAACTGGGCACACACAGCACCTCATGGACTTGCAGCATTCTGCTATTGTAGCAGATCCCAGAAACCTAGAAGAGAAAGAGTCCAACTGCATTGTTGACAGGTCATACAATTTTTAGGGAACATATTTGACACAGAAATCAGTGACCGTAAAATACTTCAGGTGGTGTTTATTCCTTCACTTTTGCACGGTTAGATGAAAACCAGAATGCCTACTAAGTTGCAGGATACTAAGCAGGACAAACCAAACCAACAGAAAACTGAATCTCCTGAGTAAACAAATGTGTTTTTAGTAAGCTAGAAGAGACAGCAAAATCCTACCTATTCAACACTCAGAAGTACTGGCACCATGCTTAAAAACAATGTTGTCTTTCAGAAAAAAACAAGCCATAAAATATCTGATTATCAAGACACTTTCACACTGTACTAACTTTGTGGTTACTTTTATTGGCAGATGGCCATCAGAGAGAGATACTGGCATAAAACAACCCTGATAGTCAGTGATGTGACCCAGGCACACCTTTATCAGAAAATAAAGATGATTTTAAATGTATATAGTATTTTAATAAATTTATCAAGTATTGATTCTTCCTAGATTTAGAAATCCTTTCCAATTGTTAGCAATGAATAGTTCTGCTTACTATTTTTCATCTTTAAGGCAAGTTACATGGTAAGAGGAATCTAAAGAGTCCCTGTGGTTTTCTAGGTAAACATGAGAATGGCTATTCCTTTGTTAGAAATCTTCAATTTTGTGAACCTGATTCTTAGGATAAGAAGTTATTCATATCAAATCAGAGCAGGTTTGATAACTTTCTAGTAAGAGAAAAGTACACTTTAATATTTTATTAATAAAATTATCTAATTAGGCAAAAATCTATTGAGAATTTGCTATATACCAGGTGCTGTTCTAGGCACTTAAAACAGAGCAGAAAAGACACATAAAGCCCTACTCAGACAGTCACGGTCAATACGGAGATCAGACAATAAACAAGCAAACATATAAAATGATTCCAGATAAGATCTATGAAGGAATTACAGTAAGGTGGCTTGGAGCAGGGGTCTTCTTTAGCTCAGGTGGAAGTGACACTTGAGCAGAGTTTTTAAGGATAATGAGGTGCCAGTGGTTTGATGAACTGGAGGAAGAACCTTTCAGGCAGAGAAAATGGCAAAGGCAATGCAAGAATGAACTCAGGACTATCTGTGAGAAATCCTGGTGGAGCTGTCAAGTGGGCTGTTGGATATAAAATCCTGGAACTCAAGGGAAAAGTTAGCAGAGAGAAAGATCTGAGAGTCAGTGTTATCAGACTACAGGAGGGTGAGGGAATACTACAGACGAGAGAAGAGGACTTTGGACTGAACCTGGGGTACACCAGGATTTTGTGGATGGACAGAGTAGAAGCCGGTGAAGCAATCTGAGAAGGGGCTGCAAGTAAGAAGGAAAACTAGAAGAGTTTAGTACTGCTGAAGCCAAGAGAACAGTGTTTTAAGATGGAAACAGCCATGTCTAATGCAGCCCAGAGTTCACATAAGACGTGAGAGAAGAAAATTACCGTTGGATTTGGCAAAATCAACCAACTTTGGTGCAGTGGTAGAAGCAACAGACAGACTGGAGGAGGCTAAAGGGTGAATGGAAAAGGATTTCTGATTTCAAATAATTTCCATGCTACTTCCTTCGTGAATTGTACAAAACAACAAAGAAAACGAAAACAGAAACAAGCTTCAGATTCAGTGCAATTAGAGAGCATCTGCAATCCTCAACCACGCTAACAAAACAGAAAACACACTTAGCAGTCGCAAGGAAAGGTAAATTCACAGGTGGGAGAGGGGTCCCGGACGGATGAGAGAGGAAGGTGCAAGTGAAGGGGAGGATCAGAGGACTCAGTGCAAGAAGCAACCGTCTCGTCTGCAGGGAGGAGGAGAGGGCTCGGCATGGCCTGCGTCAGGGCGGCTCTAGCGAGAGCAGGGCACCCCTCAGGGGACGCCTGGGCTCCACATGGTGGGGGTTCCAGACAGAAATAGAGGCCCTCCATGGCTGTCTTCGGAGCTTCCAAAAGAAGACCACAGAGGAAATATATGAAGAAGAAGACTTTGTTTCAAGAAATAATAACGAGTTTTCCGGGATGAACAAAGAATATAAATACTCAAACTGAAAGTGTAAGAGTCCCAAGAAAGATGATAAAATGAAATGTACATCTAGCTCCATGAGAGTCAGAGAAAGAAATCCTTAAAAGCGTGAACAAAAAAAAGGACAAAAGAGCTCTTTACACAAGGGTGAAGTCACAACCCATGGTAGTCATGCACTGACGGTGCGCCCTGGGGGAAGTTCAGGATGAAAATGTAGGAGGAGGCACCCTTTGCTTCAGATAAACAGGTCCCTAGACGGTCGGATGCACAGCTCAGGAAGTACTTTCAATGACCTCAGATTCCTGCACCTTCATGTATAAAGAGCAGTACTAACATGAACTTGAGATTCTGCCCTTTGTGATTACTGGTAATCTTTCAGCAGGATGTAGGCCTGACTAGATGTACTTCCAGCCAATAAATCCATACACGCTCGCTTCATCGTGATTTGTTTGGCTTCGTGACACTTAAAGAGTTTATGGACACTTTGGTGTGTGTTACATACCATGATAAAATGATTTAAAAATAAAGAATAAAGGGTACAGGATAGATGAGGTAATTTCAGGGAAGCATACTGAGACCTATCAGATTATAAAATATGCTATAAAGTTTGAGTAAGCAAAACAAGGTGGTCTTTACGGGTGTGTGTGTGTTAAGTTGCTTCAGTCATGTCCGACTCTGTGACGCTATGATCTGTACCCTGCCAGGCTCCTCTGTCCATGGGATTCTCCAGGCAAGAATACTGGAGCCGTGCCCTTCTCCAGGAGATCTTTCCGACCCAGGGATTGAAGCCGCGTCTCTTTCATCTCCTACACTGGCAGGCGGGTTCTTTACCACTAGTGCCACCTGGGAAGCCCCAGGTCTTTATCTAGTGTCTCAAACTGATGTAAAGAGAAAGGGCAGAGACACAAGGCACCTGGTACACAGCAGAAATGGGTATGTCACACACAGAAAGAACACAGGGGCACACAGAAGGAAGAAGTCAAACCAGCTCCCTCTGCCTGATACCACAGAAAACCTCCCAATGGGTTAAGGACACAAGTGTAATTTACAAACCTGCACATCTTTCTGCGTAAATATAGAAGGAACATCTTTTTGGCACTGGGATGAGAAAGGATTTTTAAGTAAGAAACATAAACCCTAGATTAAAGAAAACATACATTCATCTACTTCATAACTTAAAAGCTGCTGCTGCTGCTAAGTCGCATCAGTCGTGTCCGACTCTGTGTGACCCCACAGACGGCAGCCCACCAGGCTCCCTGCCGTCTCTGGGATTCTCCAGGCAAGAACACTGGAGTGGGGTGCCATTACCTTCTCTGAATTTAAAAGCTACAGTAGGCTAAAAGTTACATGAAGGGGGCGAGGAAGTAAGGATTCCCTTTCTGAAGGTCTGAGTAAAAAGGAAAATGGAATTGTGCAACAGCAAAAGCAATGATTCAGCTGAAGACAGCAAACTGTTGTCATAAATATCACGAACTGTGAAAAAAATCTGAACAAATCAGAATTGTGAGATCTGAATTAAGTAAAAAATTTAATTTTTTTTTTTTGTCTCAAAGTATCCAACTGTGATGGTGAATTTATCCATTTGCCCATAGTTCTAACCCCAAGTATTTGGAACATGTTCGTGTACGTGGAAGCTGTTATCAGGCACACATACATCAACCCTTTTATCACAATAAAGTCTCCTTCTTTGCTTTCAGTAATACGCACAAAAAAAGTCTATTTTGTCTTAGATTAATATGGCCACTTCAGATTTCTATTTCCATATTAATCTTTCTTCATCCTTTTACTTTCAGCCTTTTGTGTGTGTGTCTGCGTTTAAAGTGTGCCTTGTGGACAGCATACTGCAGTTTCTCACTTTTAAATGCAGTCTGACAATCTCTGCCTTTTGATTAGCATCTTTCCCTGTTCACACTTAATATAATTATTTACCTTGATACAGATGAATTTTGCTGTTAGGTTCTATCTCAACTGCTTTTTGTTCTTTGCTCCTACTTTCTTATTTCCTTTTGCATTAAGCAAATTTTTTCAGTATTTCATCTTAATTCGTTTAATGGAATTTTTAAAGCAGTATCTCTTATTTTTTCTTGTGTTTGCTCTAGGGATTTCAATACACACACAAGGTGCTTAGAATTAATACCAAAATACTTTCAAGTAAAATAAAGGAAACTTACGAGACGAGAGTTCCATTTAACATTACCCTCATTCACTGTGGTACTTTTCTGTTCTAATACATTATGAACCCAACATAACAACTGTGTTATTCACGCTTTATGCAATCATATGTCTTAAAGAAATAAGGAAAAAAGTAATGACAATGTACAATTGTTGCCTGTACTTAAGGAGCTCACAATTTAGTAAGGTGGGGGGTGGTTCTTAATGGGAAGGGTAGGTCAGAGATTCCTTTAAGGAACTGAGGAAGGCTAAAGATTTTTATTCTCTTGCCCATATCTATCCCCCTACCATTACATATACAATTATGAAATCATGTGTTCAATTTTAGGAGGGACAGCCTATGAAGAATTAGTACATTCTACTCAGCAATAAACAAAGGCATGACTGCAAATTCTGGCATGGATAAAGTGTGCTCATTGGCATAAAGCTCTAATCTAAGGCTCACTTATCTAAATGTATGTATGCTCTAGAAGGGGAAGAATTCTGGTTGATTTTGATCACTTCATGGCCTCTGCACCTAGAAGAACGCCTGCTGGGAGAATGGTGAGTGAAAGGTCCAAAAAATATGTCATCTTAGATTCTTTTAAAGGAAATTGGAAAGGTGCCAAAGGACACACTTTTTTGGTGCTAACTTCATACTTTCCATGACAAAAACATAGAATCCACCAGCACGACCTGGTGGTACCTCAGCACGACCTCAAGACGTCAAATAAGTAAAGTGCTACTGTAAAATGTTTTGGGCGATGAAATAAAAATTTGTATGTTAAGGTAAGACAAGAAAAATTTAAACATAAAGTTTTCTCTGCCCATTTCGTTGTTTCCCCTCTACGGTACACTCTGCATCTTTGTCATGTGGTTACTCAGCCCTCCCCAATGGCAAAAATTCCTGCTCAACCATAAAGATCAATCTTTCTCCTTCTGGCGCCTGCTGGGCAACTCCTTAGATGATAGCACCCTTTACTCAATCCTGGGGGGGGGGGTCACGATGACCCTCACATACCTTGTAGGTGTAGACACCTTAGGTGAACAATGCCAAGACATCATTCTCCTCAAAGATAGAGACTGATGCAGAACAGACTGGTCAGATGACCTGGGGAGATACTGGGCCACACGGCATGGAAATTCATAGCTTAAGTACTCATGACCTTATTTTACTTATATTTTGACTATTTTACAAGATTATTGTTATTTGCATTACCAAATCTGGGTAAAATAAATGATGACTAGGAGACGTGAAACAACTGCCCAAAAGCATATCCTCTAAGAGCCAACAGTGTGACTCCAGGTAAGGGAAGAAGCAACAAGAGACCATAACACACTAGTAAGACGGGTGCTTCAGAGGCTTGTGGCTACTGTGAACAAGGCCTAGTCCAGTAACAGCACTGGGTAGGCTAATGATGAAATCCTCCTGACCTGGGAACGAGCATTCCTAAGAGCACCGGGGAAAGCTGGTGATGAAATGTCTCCCAAGCCTTAGTGAGTATTACGACTGAAAGGGAAGAGAGAGAATGAAGAAAGCTGCCCACCATCCAGTTCTCTAAGAATCAAATCACCAGCCACCGCAGTCGCTGACCTATAGCACAGTCTGAGAGGAAAAGTTCAGGGTGAGGCACTCTGTGCTCTGGGAAAACTGACAGAGCTGGCCCTCAGACAGCTAGATATTTCAGGAGGAAATGTCATAAACTTAGGGTCTGGCATTTTCCCACACTTAGACGAGCACTAAAATCATTAACTAGGCTATCTGTTCCCTGCAAATAGCAGCAACCTTCTGCCAAGATGTGTTCTTGACTGCATGCACCCTTTTATCAACATCACCTATGTTCTGGTCACCTCCTTCCCCCTGCAAACAGTTCTCAGAGCTCCCTGAGAGACTGTCCTGAGTTATAATCCTCAGGTTGGCTCAGATAAAATTTTCCATTTCTTTCTTAGACTGACTATTGATTAAAATATAAAGAGGTTTAAGAATTTAGTTTCCTATAAAAATGTGATAATCACATCACTCTATTCTAGGAGAAGATGGGGGATAAGATAAGCACAGTAAGCTTTACCTAAGTTATACCTCATTACTACCAAAAGCCTTGAAAGAGTATTATGAATTACGAATAATACTTATTCATTATACTACCTTACACATTACTTTTAACTTTCATTTTCATTATCTCATGAACCCCTCTTATATTGGGACTTCTGAATGAGAATTTGGTTGAAACCCCATAGTTTGTGGAAAAAAACAGGCTTTAAACATAGACCATCTGCTGGGATTTGCATGTCAAGAGGCCAGGGGAAATTCTAAAGGAGGGGTCTGGCAGGCCCACAAGCCCCAGATCAAGCTGAGAGACTCAATGACAAGGGGTGAAGCAGTGGCAGGGGTCTTGGGCAGGCTGGGAGACAGGTCTAGGATGTTCAGATACAGAGGGAAGGAACGTGTGGGCTGTGTCTGTGAAGGCTGGGTACACCCAGAACCAGAACATTCAAGTGACAGGAGCTGGGAATCCTGGCCAGCAAGAGGGCCCCAGGGGTCAGGCAACCAGAGAGCATTCTGGATCTCTTGCAGTTGCAAGTCTGGGCCAAAGGGGATAAAGAATTTAATTTGCTGGGTGGGACCATGCGAAACTCTTGATTACAGAGAGTAAACCTCAACTGTCTTCTGGTCTTGTTTAGTGTTAGCATGAAGTCACAGCCACAAAGGTGAGAAACCATGCCACGGAACCAACACGCAGGTTTCTACTGATCTCTTTCTCCAGCCAACTACGGCTGAACAGAGACCCAGGTGGCAAACTACATTGCCGCGGTCCTGGCAAGCCAAGGTCCCAGCACGCGAGAGATTGATCTAGCGGGACAGCAGGACAAACACAGGGGCCGTCATCCTGGAGGAAAGCGTGACTGTCTCGAGATAAAGATGAGACAGGGGAAGAGACGTCCCCTGATACCTGGACCCCTTCACACAGACTGCATATTCACTCACGACCTGAAGAAAGCAGGCCCACCGAGGCCTCATTTATTCATTCAGTGCATGTTTATTGAACTTCTGTTATGTGCTAGGCTGTGTTCTAAAGGCAGGGAGCAAAACAAAGAAAATCCCTGCCCTAAACAACTATCCGTTTTCCTACTCCTCCTTCACTGAAAATGCTAAAGAAAGAAGGAAGGAAATTACTTATTGGATTATGCAAAGAATATGTACACAAATCAGAAATGCCCTAAATTATTTGTGCCATTTGTGATTAATTATGAAATGACTGTCCTTTTCATGACAGAATCAAGTGGCTTTAGCACTTATTGAAAGAGTCTTGCTAACCTGTTCTCTGTCAAATACAAAAGTGATTCAGATGAATTTCCCATAGCTCTCTTTTCATTTTCATTATTATTTTGAACTATCTATTTAAAACACTGGGTATCCTTCTGATTCTTGGGAATTTGAATTAGAAGAGGAATAGAATTAATTGAACTAATAATAGATTATTTGTTTTTAAGAAACTGTCTTAGAAAGCTGCTCTAAGCTTTTCCTTTCAGTAAACCATGCATCAAGAGAATGAGGTTTTTCTGAAGAAAACTAAATTTCAGTGGTTTAAATACAACAGAAATTTACTTCTCTCTCATGTTAGAAATGCTCCAGCCATCTTAGCTGCATTCCAGGCAGTGGGGAGAAGAAAATGAGGAAGAACAAAAGGACAAAAGGCTACTTTCAGGAGACTTCCTGGAAGTCCTGCCAATAAGTATGCTTGTAGTTCACTGGCCAGCATGCCAAGATTTAGCTTGACAGCTAGACCTAGATACAAAGGCAACTGGAACATGTGATCTTTTGGTTGGAGGTCCTGCTGCCCCTAATAAGATGAAGGTTCTGTTAATAGGGAAAAAATACACTGGGAGACAGCTAGAGACTCTAGTACATGGCAAAAACCCTTAATCAAACACTAAAAGGTAAATACCTTTTAATATCCCTTTCAACAAGGAAGATTGTCCCCCTTTATAATTATATTCACTTTCATAAACTGATTGAAAAAACTAAAAATTAAGAAGTAAATAGGTTTATGTTAAAATTTGTTTCTTACACTGGACTAAAAATAATAAAAATGAATTTAAATATAAAGAATAACTTATGCATTTACAGACAAACATTCAACAGGGAAAAACTCAATCCTTTCTAAGACCAGGAACAAGACAAGGATGTCTACTCACCACTCTTATTTAACATTATGTTAGAGGTTTTAGCTAGTGCAGTAAGGCAAGAAAAATAAAATGCACAGATCAGAAAGGAAGAAATAAAACATACAAACCAAATATATTTCCTGATGATTTGATCATATATTAATATGTAGGAAACTCTAAAGAATCCACAGAAAAGCTACCAGAAATAAATAAATAAATTGTTATTGTATCCTACAGGATACAATAGCAATATACAGAAATCAACAGCATTCCATGTACTAGCAACAAACATTTGAGACAAAACTCCATTTACAATAGCATCAAAACCTCACAAATTATTAGAAATACATTTAATGAAAGATGTATAGGGCTTATATATTGAAAAATTTTAAATTAAAAAGGGGAATTAAAAAATTACATAGTAGACACATACTATATTTATGAATTGGAAGACCCAATATTATTAAATAGTTGTACTAGTTACACATTACTGAATAACAAAGTATCCCAGACGCAGTGACTTAAAGCAATATGCATTTAATACTCATACAGTTTATGTGCTCAGAAACCTAGGGACCGCTTAGCTGGGTGGTTGTGGCTCAAGGTCTCTCATGAGGCTGCATTCAAGATGTCATCCTACCTATGTTCATCTGAAGTCTCGACTGGGGTTGAAGGATCAGCTTCTAAGGTAGCTCAAAACCCAACTGGGAGATTAGTGCTGACTGCTGCCAGGAGGCCATTGTTCTTTGCCATGTAGACCTCTCCACAGGGCTGCTTCAGGACCCTTGTGACATGGCAGCTGGCTGCCCCCAGAATGAATGATCTGAGAGAGAACAATATGGAAGCAATATGTCTTTTGTGATCCCCCCTTTGGAGTCGCACTCTTATCATCTCTGCCATTTTCTATTCATTGTAAGTGAATTGCTGAGTAGAGCTCACATTCCAGAAGAGGGGAATTAAGTTCCATTTCTTGAAATACAAAATAATTTGTGGCCGTATTTTTAAAATCATCAAAATGGCAATCTTTCCTTCATTGATCTATAGTTTCAGTCCAATCTCAGGTTAAATTTTAACTTTTTTTTTTTCTTTTTTGAAGAAAATCACAAGCTAATTTAAAAGTACATACAGAAAATCAAAGTTTCTAAGATAGATTAACCAGCTTTGAAAAAAGATGAACAAAGCTGAAATACTTGCATTACCTGTTTTTAAGACTTACCATTCTCAAGAGTACTCAAACAAAGTGGTACTGGCCTAAGAATACACATATAAATCACTGAAATAGAAAAGAAAGTCAAGAAACAGACCCACATTGGTCAACGGACTCTCAAGAAAGGAGCCAGGGTAATATGCCAAGGAGAAATCTTTTTGACAAACATTGATGGAATAATGCTAGACGTTTGCATGGAAAAAAATACATCTCAGTCCTTAACTTCACAAAAATTATACTCAAATTGGATCTCAGGCTTCAATGTAATAGCAAAAAACATTTTAGATGAAAACATAGGACAAAATGTTTGTGACATTAGATTAGCAAGTATTTGTTAAATAAGATATCAAAAGCACAAACTATTTTAAAAACTGAAACACTGAATTAATCGAGTTTAAAACTTTTGCTTATTGAAAGAAATTGTTTAGGAAACAAATAAGCAAGCCACAGACTGGCACAAAATTTTTATAAAATATACTCAACAAAGGGCTTATACCCAGAATATAAAATGGGCACAAGAAAAGATGCTCAAATCACTAGTCATCAGAGAAACACAAATTAAAACTACAAGATATAACTGCGCCCCAACTAGAATGACTAAAATTAACATGGCTAACAATGCCACGTGCTGGCAAGGAGACGGTGGGATTAGAACGTTCATATACTGATGGTGGAAATGCAAAATGGTATAGTAACCTTGTAAAATAATATGGTGCCATATAGTTTTCAAATGATAAATTCTGGCAATTCTACTTCTAGGTATTTACCCAAGAGAAGTAAAAACATATGTCCACACAGAAACGCGTACACAGATTTTCATAGCAACATTACTCATAATCAAACCTGGATATAACCCAAATATTCACCAACTAATGAACAAACAAACAAATTGTGGTGTAACATACCAGGGATTGATATTTACAATAACAAGGAATGAAACAGTAATCAAAGGTAAATGGATTTCAAAAACAGCATGTTAAGTGAAATAAGTAGAACAGAAAAGACTTCGTACTACATGATTCGAATTATATGAGATTCTAGAAAAGGCAAAACTGTGGTGACAGAAAGAAACCAGTGGTTATCTGGGGATGGCAGGTGGGTGAGAGGACAGAGCAAAAGGAATGAAAAAAAAAAAGTTTAGGGAGAGGAGACTGTTTTCTATCCTGATTGTTGGAGTAGTATACAAGTACCCAAATTCACCAAACTGTACACTTAAAGTTGGTATGTTTTATTGTATTTAATACTTTAATAAACAAAAAAAAGAAAAAAATTTTCATAAAAAAGTAAACATGAAGATCTAGGAAGACTGAAATTTCCAGATATATACTTCTCATCTTAAATTTTATAAAAGAGGTGAGATTTTCACAGACTGAAACCAGTCTTTAGCAACAAAAAATTTCTGATATCTTGAAAATATTTCCAGCTAACATAAACTAACATAAGAAGACTTTTCAATAATAAGTTATGCTATCATTTATAATGACTATGCCAACTTCCCTGGTGGCTTGGACAGTAAAGAATCTGCCTACGATGCAAGAGACCCCAGTTCGATCCCTGGAGAAGGGAATGGCAACTCATTCCAGTATTCTTGCCTGGATAATCTCATGGACGGAGGAGCCTGGTGGGCTACTGTCCATGGGGTTCACAAAGAGTCAGCACGACTGAGTGACGAAGCACGCACATAATGAATATATTAAAAATCACATGCATTGATTTTACCATAGTTCCTTTGAAGAGATGATAATAAAGATATAAGAAAAATATCAACAGAATCAACCCCAAAGAGGAAGGAACATTGGACATTTCTATTTCAAAACAATTAGTTGAAAGACATAATCAAAACTGATTCAAGACTTCCTATCTCTTGATAGGAAAACAATGTGAAGACTGTGAGAAAAGGAAAAAAGCATTCTGTGTGGCAACTGCCACGTACTCTATCAGGAATCATCAAGAATGAAAACATCTGGGTGTTTTCTTGTTGACCTCTTATCTCCATTTCTTTTCCCTTTGACTGGCAGCAGTACTGACCCAGCTTAATATATTCTACACGACAACGCCAGAGACATAAGACAATGAGTTTGTTGAAGGTGATGTTTGAGCTGCATTTTTAATCCATCATATGGAGGACCAGTTAAATAAATATCTTTGATGGTCTTAGAAGAGAAAATATAGTACAGCTACCGACCAATTTCTTCATATTAAGAGGAAAGCAGAGGCTGCCAACAGGATAACGTTTTCTTGGATATTGGTCGGCCCACAAAATTTGTAATGAAGGCTGCAGGGAACTGTTGGGGGTATGGGTCTTTCAGCATCTCTGGGCACTTTTAAAACTTCTTTATGCCCAGGATCTCCCTCCAGAATCCAGTCTCCAAATGGATGAGGAGCAGGGCCTCTCCTTAGTGGGGTTGGCAAGGGAAGATCTAAGAACAGCTGGTACCTAAGTGTCTTGTGTTTAAAGCAGACGTGGATGAGAGCCTTGAAATAGACACTGGAAGGCACTGGGCCCACTGGACCACCAGAACACCTGGCCTTTGGTCCTGGCTCAATCGCCAAGCAGTTGTGCAACTTGAGCTTCGGTTCTAAAACAAGAAGCCTAGGTTTCCCATCACTGCAGAGAGTGTGTCAAGAACCTAATGAGGCGGTATACACTGACAACATTCTGACAATCACAAAGAATAGCAGTGTTTTGTTGTACAGAAATGATTATTTTGATAATACTGAATTTTGAAACTCAGCAAGTATTTCTAGAATACAGGTGAAATGCCAGACGTTTTGCTAGGCACTGGGAATGATAAAGAATAATGTATAGTTTCTAAATTGAAAGGGCAGATTCAGAGAAGGCTTCAGAGTTAGAACTTAAATGAATACGATTTTCTAGGAAAAGAAGGGATCTAATGGTGAAGGAATGGAGATGGCTGGAAGAAACTGCCATATGGTTATGCAAAGCTACCCCTGAAGAGCACAGATGCTAAAGCTCCAGAACCTGCATTTGAACATTGTCTCTGCTATGTATCAGCTTGTATTCTTGGCAGCTAAGTTCTTTGTGCCTCAGTTTCTTTACCTATAAAATGGGGACAACAGTGTCTACAATATCAGGTTTTTAGGAGGACTAGCTAAATAAATAGTATTTGTAAAGTGCTTAGAAAAGAGCTGCATTAGTCTGCTTTCTCTAGGTTATACTGTGATAACAAATTATCCCAAATTTCATTTGCTTTTACAAAGGCTGTTTCTCATTCATCTTGCGTGTTGGCTACAGCCCTGCTCTGTGTGTTTTCTTCATTCTGGGATCGGGGCTGAGGGAGCAACTTCTATCTGGCACATGTTTTTCTCATGTCAAAATGAACAGAGCAATGGTGGGACCACACAAGGGTGCTTAAAACTTCTGCCTGAGAAGCACCCATCACTGCTGCTCACAGTCCGATGGCTCATGTGAGTCAGAGTAAAGTCTGATGTTCATACAGCCCCCAGAAGCCCTGCAGAGAAGGGCCTATGGAGGTGGGGCAGCAAATACTCTCAACCAACAAAACATCTGAACAAACTACATAATCTGCTACAAATGCTTGGGACATAGCATGTGCTGTGGGTTTGTTAAAGAAAAATCAGTGATGACAAAGAGTCTCAAGACAGCATGAGACATCAGAGGGGTAAAGTGCTTAAGGACTCGAGGACAGGGTCCACGGGCTGAGAGACGGACCCGAGGAGGCCTAACTTTGAAAGGCTCTGCAAGAGGGCAAGGTTTTTGCCTATAGGTAAAAGATAGGTGACAGTAATGCCGCTTATATAGCTGTAGTTTATGAGGCACTCTGTGCCGGTTTTTATCACGACACTGGCATGATTTCATCTGTCCTGCACTGAACATTTAAAAGTCTACCAGTCACTCCCCGTACAACACTTGTCTAAGACAACATTCTGTCAGCAATGGACTGAGTTGCAACTGTTCCAGCAAAGCAGAGGACAGGTTTCTTTCAGTAGGTCCAGGCTACCTAGGGTCAGGATAGGGGAAGGGGGCTCAGAGAGGAAGGGAGGGAAAAGAGGGGGGAGGAAAGAGAGGGTATGAAAGAATCAGAGAGAGAGAGGGCACTATATAATGGACTGATAAGCACTCAGTCTGGTGGTGGGATTGTAAATATTGTGTTAATTAGAAGACGGTGAAAGCACCCTCTACATAGGGCTGCTTTCTAAGGATCCACTGTCTTCTACACAAGCCCAACCCACCTCACATCCCTCTGCAGCTTCTGTCCTCATTTTTAATGACATGCTAAAAAATCACTCAATCCCTCAGGTTCAACTGAAAACCTTGGGCATCGGATGATGATCTGCTATGCTGTATCCTTCCTTTGGTGAGCTGGGAGAAGAAATCTAAGGGAAGAAAGAATAAGGAAGAAGAAAAGCAAACGTGAAGAGCAGAGAAAGATGTGAAAAAGAGCAGAACCAACACCCATCCTTATTCACCTGGGAAACAGGTCAGGGCTCCAAAACTTCCTCCAAAGAAGTTCTGGTTTCCACAGTGGATTCCGCTAGGTCCGTGAGCTTTTTTCCCTTAATGATTTATCATGGAAAGCCCATCAACATAAGGTTCTGTTTGATGCTTTTTCTTTTACAGTTACCATCAGACAATGTTTTACTTTTTGTCTTTAAAACTCTTGTGGCGGGAAGAAAGACAGGTAAATTACAGCCCACAGATGTGCCATCCTGATTCCTTCAAGGCTGCTCAACTCTCCCCTTCCCCACTTCTGTGACTTACAAACCCTAATAAGACGTCTATAATCTCGCACCATCATGAAGTTTTTGTTTGAAAAGCTTTAAAGATTTACTCTTTAAAGATCTACACCCATTGCCTACAAAAAAACATATAAACTCAGACCACATCCAAAGTCCTAATGAATCTGGTATGAATCTTTGTTTCTAATCTTGTTACTGGGTAGGACAGATTTTCTTTCACACTGCGGTGACTTGATTGTTAGATAATCAAAGTCTGACATACTGTACAGAGCAGGTAACAAATGCAGGAAATGGCCAGACTGTGAAAGCGACAGGTTGACGGGGAGAAGCCAGAGTCTGAGGAGGACAGGCCTCCCTCTTCACCTGCTCTCAAACAGCTTCAAAGAGAACCAAATGATAATGAAGACATGAATTATAAAAAGAGAAAACTTGGCAACAGCAGGCTCTTTCTATTTTAATCATTCCAGAATCAGCTCAGGCCTGAGACTTCAGCTTTTGAGACTTCGGGTGCATCCCGGTGGTAATGACTCACTACTATGATTCAGAGGACGGCAGAAAATGAAGAAGTGCAGGGCTACAGCCGGCCTGAAGGCTTTCTGCAGAAACACACAAAGAACTTAGAGTTCAATAAGCAACCAATGTTTTCTTTAAGGAAAATGTCTTATTAATATGTAACAAATGTAGTGGAACTGTAGAATACGGAGTGGCTTCCTCCAAAGAAGGTCTCTCACAAAAGACACGAAGAAGAGAGAGAAAAAAAAGACGTGAAGAAGAATAGTGAGACATGAAGTGGGATCAGAACTCAAGGAGGTGCAGACTAATATTTTTGAAGTACCCACCTAAATGGAAATATTTCACTTGTGTACTATATCAATTATCATACAATTCTGCCAACTTTCAAGGAAACAGTCATATTTATAGGCATTAACTGTTGGTATTCAAAGCCAGAACTGTCGATGGAAAAACAATGTGATATTAAAATAGGTATCAATGTTACATGTGAGTAATCTCAATCTGTATGCAAAACCAAATGCCCCTTATATTTTCTGGGCAGCAACTGGAATCCCCAAGGGATTGCAAAATGGATCCTAGCTGTTCTGGGCAAATCAAGTCATTATTGCTCCTTGAAAGCTAAACACACTTCCCTAACTCCTCTCCAACCAGGAAAAATATTTAGTCCTATTCTTTTCTGCGACATCACTGCCAACCTAGCAAAATATTGTACTAATGGAATTTACCCTCCTTCTCCTCTTTTAATCAGTGGGATACTTTTAAACTGGGTATTCAGAAACATTTCTAATCATGAAATGATGGGTGACACAAGGAAAGAGAAAAACTAGCCTAAAGCAAAATAAATCCACCCATAACTAAATAAAATAAACCCAAACCTGGCAGCTTTTCAAAAAAGCATGAGTAAAGGTTTTGGTTTCTATGACAGCAGATAACACATTACTTATGTTTATACAAATGTCTCTTTATAAGAAAAAAAAAAGCCCTTTCTCTTAAAAACACAGATTAAAATAAAATTACTTCCTTACTACACATAGTATGTTAGGAGAACTACTGATTTCAGAGCTAAAAGGTGATCTTTTATCAACAGGTTTTTCTAACATTCCTCCAAAACACTGAATATTATCTGTGCATTTTTGGGAGGAGAGTAAAAATCTTATTTTATTTTTAGTATTTTAACATAAAAAACCCCAAAAAACAAAAAAAGGAAGTTGCCTGATAAATATGGGGAGAGGAGAAGTCACGTTGAGCAAGAGACATCTGGGACAAGTTGTGGCTTTATGAATCTCAGACCTCGATCCTATAATCAGTGGTGTGTGAACCAAACACTCAAAAACAACACCCTCCTTTATAATTATCCTTATCTAAAGTATACCATATTATATTAAATATTTCATAATAAATGTGTGCTTTTCTGGAAAAAGAAACAAAATATTCATTAAATTCAAAACAAGCACTAACATCTATGGTATAATGTGAAGGAAAACTGGGGTAATTATCACTGACACTAATCATTTTAAGTCAATACAATTAGTATCATCTAACTACCCTGGGATAATAATAAAGAACAAGGTTGATATGAAGATTTATCAGATTTGTGTAATGGTAGCAGGTCTGTAACCCTGGTTGAATTACTTACAATAAAGTGAAGATTGAATTGGCTCAGAGATATTTATTAATAATGGGATTACTCTAAAGCTACATTCATCTGAAAATTATATTTCAAGTTTCAAGCAATTCAATTCACTCTTCTGAATGTTAACGTTAGTTGTTAAACTTCTGATTCCTTTATGAAATTAAATCAGCCCCTTACCACCTGTCAAGCATGTGTACTAGAAAAGACTGACCACAACACACAAACTTTAGATTTTAAAAAGACTAGAAAGAGATGAGAAATGCAACCTTCAATTCTAGAGCACGGAATGTCACAAAGTGAAACTTTCTGAGGTGATATCAGGAACTTATTTGAAAACCAGGAGTCTGCAAACAGAATGAAGAAACAAAATGGGATGTCTTAAAACAAATGAGTCACATAGTGAGTTTATATTAAAGAAGGGCTCAGACAATGAGAGCAAGTCAATCAACAGAAAACTAACACAATGAGATGTAATACAATAAGGTACTTTTCAAATTTTTGGATGTTTTAGGAAAAAAAGGACTGAAGATTATCACTGTTAAGAGAAACAGAATGTATCACAAATGAAAGAGTAAATTCTCAGGCTGCTCTCATTATGAAAGCAATGAACTCTCAACTTACTGTCTTCAGGTTGGTTAAAAACCTGCCAGTCAAGCTGGCAGATCAAGTGGGGATGAGATTAGATGGGGCAAAGCCTGGCCACTGTGTCTCATAGTAGCAGAATGACCCCAGGCTGTTCTTAAGTCACTACAAGTCTTAAGAACACCAGGTGGCTCAGATGGTTTGAAGACCTCACAATGGAGTTCAGTTCTACGGTCCTGAAGCCAATCTGGGCACCGGTGCAAAGTGTTTTGGGAGGGAGAAACAAAGTGACTTCAGTCCTCAGAACTGTGGCTGGAAACTGCGAGGAGTGAAGTTGTATATGAAAAGAACAAACACAGAAAAGGGTTAATACACAGAGCGTAAAGGAAGGACAGAAGTGAGCTGGCTTAAAGTAATGACCCAGTGTCCCGTCGTACTGTTCCCCCAGGAAACAAGAGTAAGTAGTGATAACTCACTTAAAATGTCTGCAGTGGAATGCGTGGGGGTGGGGGTGGGGATGGCTTAGTCGCTAAATTGGATCCAACTCTTGCGACCCTGTGGACTGTAGCCCACCAGGCTCCTCTGTCCATGGGATTCCATAGGCAAGAATACTGGAGTGGGTTGCCATGCCCTCCTCCAGGGGATCTTCCTGACCCAGGGATCGAACCCAGGTCTCCCGTATTGCAGGCAGATTCTTTACTGCAGAGCCACCAGGGAAGCCCAGTGGAATGCAAAGTTATGCCCCAATCCTTTTCCTCTGATGTTATACATATACCTGTGAATCCAGTCTGTAACTTTCTTAGTCATTTCCAAGAAAGAAATTAAAACTATGTTCCACACATACTAGTTATAAACTTACTTTTTATAGAAATCTGAGAGTTCGAATTTAAGCCATGGATGAAAAATAAAGCTCAACTTCATGCTTTAGATTCCTTCTTGATACCTCATAGAGTTGAAGATGTATGTTAATTAAAATAAAACAAAACAATACAGAGCATGGGGATGGGGAAGATGAAGCTTCTGTGTGGCACACAGATGAGATACCACCTAAACCCTTCAGCTAGCTCCCTCTTCCTTCTCCAGCCACACACCCTGACGAATCTTGCATCAGTTCTCATCCACCTGACTTTCCACTTAACCTTATTTTTCCCCTTGCATGACCAAGTCTTTTTCCAAAAGAAACAAAATATCTCTCCCTGCTTTTGGCAAATCCAACTTCTTCATTTTCTTTTTCTGCTATTTTTGTCCTGCTATGAGCTTGATTACTGCTAATGTAACTTTAAAATAACATGGACAAGAAACTCAGCTAAAACTTTCACTAAAATTACCTTGAAAACTGAGACAGTCTGGCCTCTTTTGTCTCAATGATCCATGTAACTGGCTTTTTCATTACTAAGGAAGTAGCTTTGAGATGGAATCTGAAACCTGAAGACAACTGAATATAATCCATAATCTCAATATGACATTTTCCCTCAAGTTTCTTTAGGAAAGAGGGGAGGTGGGGGAGGGGGGGAAATCACACTTACAAGTCCACTTATGGCTACAATCCAGATGTAGGAACCAGAGGTGAAAAGCTATAAAAGAAAAAAAAGGCAACTAAAAATGAAATTCAACTGCCAGTCACAGCATATTTACTTTTGCATAATTATAGTCATTACCATTTATGTTGTCTTAATTATATATATTATTAATCTAAACAAATGGAAGATTAGCAAATACTCTGTTATATAAAGGAAAATAATATACCAACTTTTCTTTTCTTTCCTCTTCTACCAAGACCTAACTCAGCTTTTCGATAGCCTAAAACAGATTGGTTGAAACCAGCCCGCTCTTGTGTAAAGAAAAATAAGTGAAATTCAAGCACGTTCTTGTTTACAAATGGACATTAATTGGTTTATACAAAGTAAAATACTATATGGACAGAAATTATTAGCATTAACAACACGGAAAATGTGTAGTCACCGCCCCATGCTTCGTGTCAAGTAATGACATGTATTATAGTTCACATAATTCTCTTATTTCAGTTTCTTATTACTGCTACTCCAGTTTTAGATGGAAGATGTCTGTCAGCATACAGGTCCTTGCCCGATGTTGCTCTGCTGAACCACTGATCCTCTCATTCCAATTCGGCCCAGAAAAGAGAGAACCAAGTAACAGGCCTCAGAATTCATTAATGGCAAAAGTAGCTAGAAATGGGTCTCGTGAAATCTCTGCCTTTTTCAAATCATTTACATCCAAGGATTGTGTTCAGGGTTTTTTTTTTTTTTTTTTTTAAGTCATAAGACATCTCCCAAGTGTTCCTGCCAGAAAGAAAGATTCGTAGCCTAGTACCAGGATAATATCGGGACAACTGGTAAAATTTGAATAAGACTGTATCAGTATTAATTTCCCAATTTTGTTAACTGAACAGTAATTATGCAAGAGAATGACCTTATTTATAAGAAATACACTGAAATATAATATTAATACTGAAATATTTAGAGAGTAAAATGAAGTCACACGTTCAGACTAAAAAAAAAAAAAGATTTGTATCTTAGCGTTTGTTCACAATTAGATCATTAGATCATTAGATGGGGAGTTAAGCATTTCTGCTCTTAGAGAAAGAAGCAGGTTCATCGCCGACATCAGTGCCAGGTGAAAACCTCAAAGTTGTGCACATTTATCAAGGATAGATAGAAAAAAAGATACATAGAAAGAAGGCAGATACGAAGGTAACAGATGGTGAAGGACAGGTAAAAAGGAGTCTGACAAGCTGTGCTCTTGTGTTAGCTCATGGAGAAATGAGCACAGGCTACAACTGTAATCCCTTGATCTAAAATTTAATCCTTTGATCGACCGTGTATGCTTGTTCAAGTGTGAATGACTCTGAAAACAACAAGAATGATAATTAGGTGTAAAATTATTTTTCTGTAGTCTTCTTCCAAAAGTACAGAGAACAGTAGTACTTCCCCAGCACCTGCTGTGTGTTTTTTCTCACTGCTGGCCTCGCCGAGGGGCAAGTGCTGCATCTCAAGCTGCATTTTATCCTCCATGGCCCCCAGCACTGGGCATTACATGACTGGCTCTTGAGCCCTGTGTATGTCAATGTCCCTTCACAAATGTCTTTGCTCTGCTGAGAATGACTGAAGTCATTTAATCACTCATCTATCAAATGTCCCTGGTTTCAAGAAGTTGCTGAGTAAGAGAGGCACAGAAACGAGTGTGAAGGTTCGGAGGGGAGGGAATAGAAGTCTGGAGAATAAAAGGTTCACACTCATGTCAAGGTTAGGGAAGGGTGGGAGTTGATACTAGATGGACAAGAAGAAACCCTGGATGCCATTCATGATAAAGAGTTCAGATTTTATCAAGAGGCCCGGGGCATCTCCACCTCTAATTTCTGCATCAACTTCTACCCCACCAAAAAACAAAACAAAAACGACAAAACAAAACCACTCACAATCTCAGAAAAACCAAAGGTGGCAGTCATACAGATATACATTATTAATATTAGGTTTAATATCAGGAATCAACTGACTTAGTTTCTTATTGACTGTTCTGATTACCCCCCAAAACCCAATGCTACAATCTCTAAATCTTCAAATGACCATGTAAAATAGATATCATTGTTCCCACGTTATAGGTGGGCAAATGGGGACTCAGAAAAAGTGATGGGAAAGGAAAATAAATACCAGAGCAAGTACTTAAACCAACGTCCACTTGGCTCCAAAGACTTGTCACAGGGCTCCATTGAATTCCTGCTCTACAGGTAATGAAACGTTTTCCACCCTCAAAGCTGCTCTCTAACTAGAGCCAACACGAGGACCAAAGGCTTCCATGGCCCGACCCAAGTATCAAGCTTGCGCATGCCATGTCACAACTGGAACTTGGGCCTCTGCCCCTGGTCCAGGGGACTCTGCGACCACTGCCTTCTGGCTTCTGTTGGAACATCTTAAAAAGAATTAAGCATGCCACTGCAAATCCTAGTGATAAGAGTAAACCGTGGAAACGGGCTCTTAGGTTATGAGAGTATTAGAGAGGACAAAGGGGAGTGTAAAGCTTTGTGGGCTGAGAGATGAGGAATAAACATATTTCATGAAAAATGGTTGTAAAAGGGGTAAGGAAACACCCACCCAAGATGGGCCATTGATAACACGTGAGAGCAGACAAGAGAAGGTGGAGGAAATGCTAAAGGTTAAAAGGGGAGGGAGGAGGGCCCTGTACAGTGGCAGTGGCATCCGGTTTGATGTGTGTGGGATAAGGAATGTTATGAGTATTGACAGTGGATCAAAAGGCCAAGCTACATATGGTACCACAGGAAACAGCAGAATAAAAGTTTACATTAAAAGGTGTGAGAGTGAAAGAAAAGTGACAGGTGTAACACTACAGGTAGAAAACTGAAAATCACACATATCTTCTATTCCCGGGCCTGGAACCTAGCAGAGAGCAATCAGTATTCACTGAATGTTGGTAAAGACGATTTTTTTCAATTTAAGTCAAACAGTAAGTCCACTAATGGCCATCAGGTAAAACCATTTAGCAAATGGTGACAATGCAATCAAGCCTGCTGCGGCACAGGAGTTATGAGGCTGGCAAAGCGTGACTGGTTCCTGCTTGAGAGCTTTATTTGTGACTCTGTATTCGATGAATTAATTTTGGCAGTGGCTTTCCACGTTCCGCCTTTGGACTGTTCTCCTGTTTCCACTTCATACTGAGATTTTTGAAAAAGTACTTACACGCAATTGTACAACAAAATTAAAATATTTTCCACCGATACAAATTACAGTGAAAGCGCTTATCAGATTTCTAAAGGCTATGAAAGTATTCTAGTATCTTATATACCTTGATGTTCTCGTTCTGTAACACTTCCTTTGAACGTTTGATACAGATCATGAAGCCAAACTTATGGGAAAAAAAACTTTGTTTTTCAAGGAGATCAAATGAGAAAAAGACCAAAAAAAAAAAAAGAGAGAGAGAGAGAGAGAGAGAGAGAGAGAGACAGATCTGGTTAAAGAAATGTGAACAGAAAAATGTATACTGTACCTGTAGTCCCAATATATAAATCAGTGTCTTGTTTGTGATGGACAACGGGCCCAGAATATGTGCCACTTGGACTCTTGGGATGGAGCAGTAAAATGGTACAAAGAGAGCAAACACAGGTGCCAGGCTATGCAAACAAATAAAAAAAAAATCACTATGGTATAATGCTCAATTTACACCAACGGCAAAAGTATATCTGAAGTAACACTGCTTATCGTTTTATCTCAGCCTGAAAGCATGATCTTAGATACACAAGTTGGTTTCTATATATACAATGCATCCAAAATAATTTTTATGTATATATAATATTTTATGAGAACTTTTATCTAATCTTTGTTAACTCTCCCAAAGCTATTGCAAAGTAGTGGTTTGGCATCTACTAATGAACTATCAGCACTGTGAGAAAATGTAAGGCTGATGCTACATTTTCTTTTCATGAATAATTTGAAATCTGATGAAAGAAGCGGGACAAACCAAAATCAAGAAACGTTACAATTCATCATGGTAAAATGCAAAATCTTCATGTCAGACTTTGTCCAATAATTACATTTCACTGTAGCACTTGACAAGGCTTGTGCTCTTGTCCTCCATTTCTCAAATATCTTCCTGATTTTGTCTTAAACGCTGCTTCTTGCTGGTTTACCCATGATTTCTTCCACTTCTCTTCTACCTTCTCCAGGGTTCCACTGAAGACTTTTCTCCTTGCTCTAATCTCTCTATATATACTCCTAAGCCCTTCTATGCCTTCAACTAAAAAAAAATGAAGGGAGTCCCCAAGCTGTCTGACTGTCCCCTCACCTTGGCTATGAAATTCGATCTGATACCTTCAACTTGACATACTCAAAAGTCACAAACGTCTTTCTACATGAAGACTTGCTTCACTTGAATCCATCTCCTAATACTGCCAACAGTATTTTCTTCCCCCAAACACAGCTCTGATCATGTCACACCCCTGGTTAAAACCCTTCCTTCCACAGGCTCCCAGTATCCAAAGAGGAAATTCAAACATCAGAATAAACTAGCAAGCCTTGTGATTCTTTCTTACCAGTGTGGTTTCCTACAATCATCCCCTTCTCCCTTTCCCTGATCTGGCCCATCCTCTCTCACCCTCTTCCCATACAGATGCTCCCTGGGCACCTCAGCCTCTGCTGACTACTCACTGATGCAGGTTATTCTTTCAACACAAAAGTGTTGCACTTTTCTGCTTAGGAAACTTACGCTTACGGTGCACAACAGAGCTCAGCTCCTCTCCCCAGTGATTTCTCCAACCCTCCTGGCAGTTAGCCGCTCTCCTTTGCCCTTGAAGCTACCCCAGTTTCACTGTTTGAGTGAATCAATGAATCAATCACCTGGGCGCTGTGTGAGAGGCCGCAGGCCAGGTACAGGAGCTCCATCAACACCTCTAAGTAGGAAGCAGCCCCTAACCTCAAGGAACTAGCTCCAGGATTGCAAACACACATTCCTACCAGGGTAAGGCAGGAGACATGAGTGAGTCCTGTGGTTTGGACACACACTTAACACACATTCTTCATTAAACACTTGTTAACTTAATTAGTCTTTTATTTCCTCGTATTTTGGACAAGTGGCAGCACACAAAGAAATTACTGCATCATAAGAAAAATGTAAGAAATACTTTTCACTTCCACAAAGAAATGTTCTCATTACCATTTCTGTGGAAACAACAGGTCCCTCTAGAACCTTTTCCCATCTTTGATAGAGAATATGTTATTAAAAAACTATCCACTGTCCTTTCTACTTAACAAAAAGCCAACACATGTTGAAAATGAGGTAGATGGCAGCACTCTGAGACTTCTTCTATTGGTACTTTGCTGAATGAATGAATTTCTCTTTAAAATGGTAAAACCATACAGCAGGATTTGTCTTTTGTTTTAAGAAGTCCCTTTTCTTGCTTTATTATTTTTAATGGGATTAAAACATACAGTTTCATAGAGACACTCAAACTATGGCCTATTGGTCTCTTGGTAATAATAAGAAAACCCTATTTTGGTTGCACTTGAAGTTTCTGACTAAGGAACATGTCTTTAGGTACTCAATTTATAGAAGGTCTTCTGTTTACATTTAGCAATAAAATGTAAAGAGTGAAGGTATAATAAAACATCTGAAGCAGAGTTCTTACTTGAGGGTACATTTCAATGTAAACTAAGAAATATTGATAGGAATTTTAATGACCACAGTTCATATCTTACATATCAACAGAAGAAGTTTCAAAATTCCTTAGAAGTTATTCATCACTATGTAGTTTTAAATGATGACTAAATACTAAACTACATCTACCCAATATACAAAAGCACATATTTCAGACCATGGTGGTACAGGCTGCTCTGTAGAAAATTTCCACTGCTATTTCTATACACATTGAGTGTTATTAGTCACTGACCAGTCTTTCTCTTTTCCTTATTTTACGACAACATTTGTTCTTTATACTGTCAACAGTAACTCAGCTTGACCTTTTCATATTGAGAACACCTAACTTCTGGAAGTCCTATGTGGCTTAAGCATACAGGGCCGAAGCACAGAAAGGAATACATGATATAAGGGACTATTCACTAATGTCACTCCCACTTGTTGAGTATCTCCTATATACTCACAACTATGCCTGACAGAACAAATGAAACAGAAGCAGTCAGGTCAGGTCACAGATGTCCATCTTACATTTTCTATGGAAAAAGGACAGGGACTCCACTTTTATAGCACAACTAAACAAATCCTGGCAACTTTCAACAATAAAAATAAGACTTGTGAACTCATGAAACTACCTGATAGTAAACATCAACAGCATCTCAAAGGACAATTACCCTGTCACCTCTTGACTACTCTAATACCAAAAAGAGGGGAGATCCAGTTTGCTAGAACATTTACTTTACCTAGATATCATAAAACAAAAATGCTTTACTTAACAAAAATTATTTTAAAAATTAAAAGACAAAAACCTCACCAGAATGTCTTTTTAACAAATTGAAAAACTTCTCAACAGTGTCTTCTTCAAGGCTTCTTCAATCCAATTTTTTTTTCTTTTTTCCCTTCTTTTTTATTTTTTAAATTATGAAGCATGATAACATATTTACAGGATATTTGGAAAATACAGAACAAAGTTACATATAGCTTTACTATATATTACAATTATTTTTAAGTAGAAAAATTAAGATTTTTGGTTATAGTTTGAACATCAAACTCTCAAAAATTAATAGAATAGACAGAAAAGTAGAACGATATAGCAGATCTGAAAAGCACTATGAACAACTCAACATAATTAAGATCAATACAAATTTCACACAACAACAGGATACAGATTCTATTCAAGTTCCCAAAGACTATAAACCAGGAGACAATGGAACATATCCAGGGACATTAAACAGGGTTCAGAAATTTCATGGTCTAAAGGAGTCTTCAAACCAAGTTTTAAAGGAACTAGTTCTGTAAAAGTTTACCACACTGACCAATCATATCATAAAATCTCTGTATTTCCCCCTCAGAGAATTTTTATACTAGGAGTTACCTTGGTGACCATTTAGTTCAGTACTTTTATTTTACATAGTGGCATGGAGTCCCAAAGACCTTAGGTGAGCGTTACTCCTCTGTTTGACAACGTTTCTCTACGCATCTTCAGCACGGTAGAGCTTATAATAACCTCAATGGAATAATACACTGAGAGGCTTAAAGTCCTCAGCACTTTGACAGAATCCTGGAGTGGAAGGGTCTCTGAGGGCACAGAGTCACAAATCCCTACCAAATGATTCAATTCTCTCTACAACATCCCTCCAAACAGACACCTGGTTTATGCAAGCACCTACAGAAGAGATGGATTTCCCAGGTGGCTCAGTGGTAAAGAATCCTCCTGCCAAGGCAGGAGACTCCAGTTCGATCCCTGGGTCGGGAAGATCCCCAGGAGAAAGAAACGGCAACCCACCCCAGTATCCTCGCCTGGGAAACCCCATGGACAGAGGAGCCTGGCGGGCTACAGTTCATGGGGTTACAGAAGAGCTGGACATGACTGAGCACACAAAAACAATGTGTGCCCTTTTTTAAAAATGATCCCAACTTTCGAGGACTGCTTTCCTATTCTGATTGGGGAGCTGTCTCCTGTGACCTCCTCTTACATGCTTTCCTTTCACCCTCTGGAGTTAGGAAGAGTGACACATGCAACCCAAACCCTTTACCGTGACCCCGAAGATAACGATCACATCCCTGCCAAGCCTGGACATGCTCAGTTCATTCAATCTTTCCTCCTAAGACCTCGGACCCAGAGCCCGCACCTCCTGGGCAAGCTCTAGGTCATCCATGCCTTGGCAAAATGCAGTTTCTTGAGCTCACTGAGAATGACCAGATCATCTCTTGTATTCTGAGAGCTCTATTTCCATTAATTTAGCCTGTAAATCAGTTTGCATTTTTATATCCATGTGACACTGTTGGTTTAAACTGAGTCGACGAAAACTTGAAGGTAACAGCACAGGTCTGTGTGCATAACAGGTGATTCTAGCTGTAAGATGCCCCCTTCACCCCTCCCTTGTTAACATGGATTCATGCAGTCACTGATCCAGTCGGTTGGTCTCCTGCCTAAAAACACCAACTAATCATTATACACATGCAAAAGAGCATTTTCCTCCACTCACCACAGAAACTTCTATTTCTTTCTCATTAAGCTGCTGATAAGACACAGAATGAGTAAACTACTCCCTGCACCAAGTTTCCAGACAGAATTGGCAAAATTGATATTTTTCCCTTAAAACATGTTAACACTCATACTTCACACGTAATATGGATACAACCTCATCAGTAGCTATATTCCTTTTTTTCTCCCCCTGGTTAAGGTTTATTTTTTCAGTCTCTTCCAAAGAATTTTTTTTTAACTTAAATCTTTATAGAAAAATTTATAAAGTTCCATAGATATCAACAACTCATAAATTCCAAGGGGTTTTTGGATAACCCTTTTCTAAAAAAAAAAAATCACTAACAGAAAAATTTCACTTCCCATTAAAAAAAAAGTGCACACGCACACATGAGGCTAACTGATCACTACTATGCTCAGTCACAGGGTGACAGAAAAAAAAAAGCCACCACCATAAAAGGATGTCTGGTAATCTCCCTTAAAACAACATGCCAAGGTTAACCTACTTCAGTTTGGGCGAATACTGACTGCTGCCACACAGGGGCCCCAATAAGGCACTGAGAGGTAAGTAACAGATATTTTGCTTTTTTCAACAAATTCTTGTAAGTCAAGAAAAACTTTGAAAGTCTAGTTAAGGTTTAAAGTAAAGGTAAAGAATCTTTTTAACAAAAAGCTATAAACATTTCTAACATCAGAAATCTTATCATTAATACAGTTGAGACTCTCTGGTGACTGGCAGTTCTAATAAGCTGATATTAAGCTAGGTGAAGGTGAAGGCAGTGAATCAGGCCAGAAATACCTTTGCCAAAAAAAATAGGGCTTACTTTGTATTTCTGTGCGAACTCACAATTACAAAAAACTGTATCAAGTAATCAGCAAATACTGCCAGTATTTCAGGATACTTTATGAAGGAAAAGAACAAAGTTATTGTAGAATGGAGCATTTCTACACATAAATGTACTGTGATGAAGTTATTCAGCACAATTGAAAAGTTAGTACCTGTTACTGTTTGACCAGGGATCTATGTACATAAAAGTCTTTCCTGTATTTCTGTTACTTCTCTACTTTTATACTTTCTATTATTTCTCACGATAGAATCTCAATAGTCAAATTCCTGGAGCAAAGGGTACGCAAAAAAAAAAAAGAACTTTAATTAAAGTTGCTATTTTTCAGTTTACAGAAATATTTACTCTCCCACCAGTGGCAGATAGTCTAGGTTTCACTGCTTCTCTGACAACATGAGTATTTTAATTCTAAATATAAACTGTTAATCTAATAAGTGAAAAAGGAACAGCGCTTGTTTGCTGTATGTTTATCTGAAGATCAGAAAGGCTAAACACAGCTCGGCATTTTCTTCCTAGAACTTCTGTATGCATAAAAAATATCACAAAACAATGAACTAGGTGCAGTGAACTGCCAATATTTATGTCCAGGTTGGGAACGGAGGTGACAGAAACTCTTGGTAACATGTGAGCTGTGCAGAGACTTCCTCTAAAGGAAAGTGTGCTTTTTGAGGGGGAGGGTCTTGCTCTAAGTACGATATAGGATAGTGGTTAAGAGCATGGGCTCTGGAGTCGGGCTTGGGCTCTCTCATTTACCAGTTGCGTGACCCTGGACATGCTGCTTCTTGGGCTTCATCTGCCCCACTTGTAAAATGGGGAGTAACCATACTGCCCAGCCCTTGGGCGTCATAATAAGTGCTATATAATATTGGTTGTCATAGAAAGCACTGGAAAACTGCCTGCTTGCTTTGGTCTCTCCTCCCTCTGCCCATTAACCCACTGAAGGATGAATCCAATAGGCAAAGTTTCCCCGTCCTACCACTTCTGTAGGCATTTTCTTCTTGAACTTGTTTCGAGATCTTTAGAGAATACTTCACATGGAGACTGAGTCTATGGATGTCTATATACCTAACTGTGCTGCTGGCTGGACTTTGCATCTGCTAGGATTTCAGCGCATGTTTTCTCTTGAGGGGTTAATTGTAGTTCTTGGACATGATGCTGCAAAGAGCACACAGCTCCAGAAAGCATCCTCACTCACTAGGCTCACATATCGTGTGAGTGGTGGGAATGCCTTTGATAAATTACTTTCAACTGGCTTCTAAGAGCTTCTCAGTAACATGACCAGTCATTTAATGGAATAAATATCAACTCAGGTCACTGTAACTTTTTATTCATTTATGCTTTCCACAGGCATTGATTAGCTATCTGCAGCTGGCCAGATCTGAAACATTCTAGGGGATAAAATGAGATAAAATCGGCATCCTTTAAAAGTTTACAACTAAAAAAAGAGCTCCCCACCCAGTAAAGGAGTTTGCCAGGGACAGCAGTCTCTCTGCTACGGTTAAGGGCCTCCTGCAGTTGCTAAAAGGTCCTGGTTGTATATATGCTGAGGATGTGTAGTCCATACAGCTTCCCAGCCTCCCAAGAAGTTTGTAAAACACAGGGATTCAATGGCAGATGAAATACCTAACATGCTAATCCCCTGAAAAACAACAGAGGTGACAAAGATCTTTGTGGTATCTGGAAAGCCTGAACAGAGAAATAAAAATATTCTGTTCAGTTCAGTCGCTCAGTTGTGTCCGACTCTTTGCTACCCCATGAATCGCAGCACGTCAGGCCTCCCTGTCCATCACCAACTCCCGGAGTTCACTCAGACTCACGTCCATCGAGTCGGTGATGCCATCCAGCCATCTCATCCTCTGTCATCCCCTTTTCCTCCTGCCCCCAATTCCTCCCAGCATCAGAGTCTTTTCCAAGTCAACTCTTCTCATGAGGTGGCCAAAGTACTGGAGTTTCAGCTTTAGCATCATTCCTTCCAAAGAAATCCCAGGGCTGATCTCCATGAGAATGGACTGGTTGGATCTCCTTGTAGTCCAAGGGACTCTCGAGAGTCTTCTCTAACACCACAGTTCAAAAGCATCTGCAAATACTTAACAAGCCTAAGAGC
Organism: Neotragus pygmaeus; assembly: GCA_006410875.1. Classification (NCBI taxonomy): domain Eukaryota; kingdom Metazoa; phylum Chordata; class Mammalia; order Artiodactyla; family Bovidae; genus Neotragus; species Neotragus pygmaeus. Next base: position 1,756,018 of record SJYV01054331.1, read on the forward strand.
TGTCCTAGGTATTCACCTTCTCTTGGTGGAAATTTCAATCCAAATTGTTTTCATAGACATCCTGTTTAAGCCAGTAAAGTCTAAATTCATTTATGAAACTTTTACTTGCACTAAAATATGCTACAAATAAATTAATGAACTTCTTATTGATAGCAACTTATTATTCTCCTCCCCTCTCTTGTCCCATCTCCCCAGCCCTTCTCTTCCCTCTGATTCAGGCAGGTGTATGAGCTGGTATGTGTTAAAAGTTCTGAGATGCCTTCCTATTTTACTTGTTTCCTACCAGTAAAATCAGATCAGGCTGGAAATAGGAGCGGGGGCTCAAATATATTACGCTGAATGTCATTCCTGGAGCAGATCTGCCGGGAGTAAATCCTGACACTTAACAGCTGTGTATTGAGGCAAGACTCGTAAGCGCTCTGTTCCTTGGTTTCACTACTGGCAACAGATTGGGGAAAGCTTTGTGAGAGTCAGGGAGTGAATATATCTAAGGCGCCCCGGGCACTGCCTGGGATGCAATCTATGCTGCATACTACTGGCTACTTTTATTCATCAAACGCACCCTGTAGTCTAATAAACTCCGACTGAGGATCAAGAAAGCTGGGACTCTGCTACTCCTTAATGGGTATTTACTGAGCACCAGTGATGGGCCGGCTGGATAGAACACCAAATTAACAACACCTCCCCCACTCTCAGGACTCACAGGCTAGCAGGAAACAGGAAAAAACGAAACAAAACAAGAAAGCAACAGAGATGCCAGTCCAGGGCGCAGGGCCCCGGTGAGGGCGCCCAGCTGGCAGTCTGCAGGGCGGGCGGGGCGAGGGAGGAGAGCGCAGGAGGCAGGGAAGCCTCCAGGGACAGCCGATTCTGAACAAAGGCCTGAGGAAAGAGAGCAGGGGCGGAGGATGCAGGCCGGGCCGAGGAGGCGCCAAAAAGAAGGAAGAGGACCAGAAAGGAAGAGAGCTGTGAGACAGCACAGGGTATCGGCAGCCATTCCAGCAGGGACCGAGCTCGAGGTCACGGGAGGGAAGACGGCCAGAGATCCAGCTCAGAGGGAAGCGAGGCCGGATCACGAAGGAAACTGTGTGTCACCACAGACAGCATGCAGTCTGCCCGGGGCCAGAGGGCACCCTGCGAGCCGGCGCGGGCTGCAGCTGCAGAGAGAAGAGAGGGCGGCCGAGGCCGGCAGAGCAGAGGCAGCCGCATGCACCCAGGCAGACAGACAGACAGACGGGCGCGGGCAGGGGGGAGGGGCACAGCAGGCTGAAGGCCTGGGAACCGCTGGCTGTCAGGGCACCTGTCCTGCGGAGAGGACCCCTGAGCGAGAGATCTAATCTCTCTGGGATTCCCTTTATCCATAAAATAAGGATGTGTAACGTTTCTGACTAATTTCCATGAGATAATAGAGATGAAATGCAAAATTTCAAACTCCCTCAGACTTTAAGGAGAAAAGGTGATTATTTCTGGAAACATTTTGGATTCAGGGCATAAAGGTTAATATCAGCCCTTCTTTATAAGGAGTCTATATATTTATATACATATATTTATACAGTTGATTATCTTTCATATAGGTCCAATCACGCCACACAGAAATGGTCTTTGTCTTCCTTACACTGAAAAGCATATCAGGGTGGGAATTTTTTTTTTTCTTCCAGTTCCTAAACAATATGCCACATATTTCGAGTTCTCAGTGCTACTACCTCCTTCTGTCTTCATCTCTGAAGACCTTCATATCATTTGAGTCAGTATTCAAGTTGCCAAAAAGCCACAGGAGGCATAAATAATCAGTGAAAGGTGAAAGAAAAATAGCCAGACTATATAAAACCCCAAATGTGCAAGTGGATGTTTAAGTAGGTAACACAGGTCAGGCACCTTTCACTTTCCCATCAGTTCCTTCACTTTCCCATCAGTTCCGACGTAGGTGTTTACAGAAGGTGCAGCATCTCCATGGGGTTCAGGACACCACAGAGGCACAAAGAGGAAAGGACAGACTGCCAGTGGTGGGGTGTTTTTTGTTTCTGAAGATGCACCCCAAGCACTGGCCTGTACCTGACCCTGGGCAGACCTACCAGGAGGCAGTCAGGACCTGACCATGTTCTGGGGTCAGCCACAGGCTCACCCTTCCACAGACCAGAGAAAGCAAGCGAGCTCCCCAGGAGGCAGGGAGGAGAGCTGACCTCAGACACACTGACTGCAGATGACAAGACTCCTCACACACACTCCGGTGCATAGGGGGTAGTGGGGGGTTCCTCGGAGACATGGAGGCAGCTATCAGCCTGCTTTCTGGACGGTATTCCCTGTATATCTTCCCCCAGAATCAATCTTGGACACAGCTACCAACTCAGGACTCAAAGTTGGTTGGGGGGTGGGGTGGGGGGAATGACACCCGAGAGCATAGGAAGATTTCTTTGACTAGGTTATCGGGTGTGGGCTATCACAACGGTTCAGAGTCGGTTCAGAGTCGCCTGGAACAGGCACCTGGCCACGCCCGCGGAGGGAAGCAAGGCTGGGCCCATCCGTGCCTTGGGGCTCTTTCCACAATCAGAATGACAATCAGGAATGACTCTCCAGCTCCTATTTTTCAAGGTGGGCTTCCTCGTGGTTCAGNGTCTTTGTCTTCCTTACACTGAAAAGCATATCAGGGTGGGAATTTTTTTTTTTCTTCCAGTTCCTAAACAATATGCCACATATTTCGAGTTCTCAGTGCTACTACCTCCTTCTGTCTTCATCTCTGAAGACCTTCATATCATTTGAGTCAGTATTCAAGTTGCCAAAAAGCCACAGGAGGCATAAATAATCAGTGAAAGGTGAAAGAAAAATAGCCAGACTATATAAAACCCCAAATGTGCAAGTGGATGTTTAAGTAGGTAACACAGGTCAGGCACCTTTCACTTTCCCATCAGTTCCTTCACTTTCCCATCAGTTCCGACGTAGGTGTTTACAGAAGGTGCAGCGTCTCCATGGGGTTCAGGACACCACAGAGGCACAAAGAGGAAAGGACAGACTGCCAGTGGTGGGGTGTTTTTTGTTTCTGAAGATGCACCCCAAGCACTGGCCTGTACCTGACCCTGGGCAGACCTACCAGGAGGCAGTCAGGACCTGACCATGTTCTGGGGTCAGCCACAGGCTCACCCTTCCACAGACCAGAGAAAGCAAGCGAGCTCCCCAGGAGGCAGGGAGGAGAGCTGACCTCAGACACACTGACTGCAGATGACAAGACTCCTCACACACACTCCGGTGCATAGGGGGTAGTGGGGGGTTTCCTCGGAGACATGGAAGCAGCTATCAGCCTGCTTTCTGGACGGTATTCCCTGTATATCTTCCCCCAGAATCAATCTTGGACACAGCTACCAACTCAGGACTCAAAGTTGGTTGGGGGGTGGGGTGGGGGGAATGACACCCGAGAGCATAGGAAGATTTCTTTGACTAGGTTATCGGGTGTGGGCTATCACAACGGTTCAGAGTCGGTTCAGAGTCGCCTGGAACAGGCACCTGGCCACGCCCGCGGAGGGAAGCAAGGCTGGGCCCATCCGTGCCTTGGGGCTCTTTCCACAATCAGAATGACAATCAGGAATGACTCTCCAGCTCCTATTTTTCAAGGTGGGCTTCCTCGTGGTTCAGTGGTAAAGAATCTGCCTGCTAATGCAGGAGATGCAGGTTCGAACCCTGGGTCAGCAAGATTCCCTTGAGGAGGGCATGGCAACCCACTCCAGTGTTCTTGCCTGGGAAATCCCATGGACAGAGGAGCCTGGCGGGCTATAGTCCACAGGGGTGCAAAAGAGGCAGACATGACTCATGACTAAATTTTGCAGGGCAGTGGGGACACACAGCTGCTCAAGTGGTTTCTCACCCTGAAGCTGGTCCAAGCCCCTGACAAATACGTATAAAAACAGGGTAACTGAAGAAAGCAACAGTGACTGCTTTCTTCCATGGAGTGTGCTTGTCATCATGCGTGCTAAGTGGCTTCAGTCCTGTCTGACTCTGCAGCCCCATGGACTGCAGCCCGCCAGGCTCCTCTGTCCATGGGACTCTCCAGGCGAGCGCTGGAGTGGGTGGCCATGCCCTCCTCCAGGGGTCTTCCTGACCCGGGGATGGAGCCCGCGTCTCGTGTGTCCCCCTCGAGGCAGGCAGATTCTCTACCACTAGCGCCACCTGCGAAGACCGAGCGTTTGTCCTCAGAGGCGCTGAACAGCCTCAGCCTGCTGTCCTGAAACATCTGTGCTCATCTGTTTCCCCAGGAGACAGAATCCTTGTCTCTCTGAGTCGGGAGCCTTTCTCTGCCCGCTCCTTTCCCAGGGACTTTCTTTTCCCTCACTTAGAAATCTTTCCTCAATCTTAGCCCTCTTCAACAAAATAACCAAAGGACAGTGTATCAACAGAAATCAAAGAATCGGATCAGACAGCACACATCATTTAACAACAGACAAATATCATTTGCATCTGCACGTCCACTCTGGGGCTCCCTGGGTTGTTTTTGAGAGCGTGCTCCAGGAACTTCCTCTCTGGTGCAGGCCACTGTGGGCACTTTGACTCAGACCATCTCGACGTGTAAACACAGTCCTGAGCAGACTTCACCTCACAGAGAAGTCACCTCTCAGCAATGATACTGTCAGCATGCTTTGACCCATTCGGTTCATTGCTAAGGCCTGAAATTAAACAAAATTACTATAAGATTAAGCCCTTCTCATTTTAAGTGTTGATTATTAAGGGAATACGTATTAGGGGTAAAGGTGACATTTCAGGAATCTTAGAGCTAAACTATAAAAGGCAGTATTCTAGCCTTTACTAGATCTTTGAATATAATGAAGATTTTATTCTGCTTCTACCACAAATAAAAGCTAAGACAATAATTATCCAAGCAAGTGAGCTGAGATTGCAGAAAGCATGTATCAGTACCCTGTGAAAAAAAATCACAACTGCCTCCAAGTTGGTATCCAGGGTAAATTTCTAGAGTACAAACCACATTAGCTCTTGGACAGTTTTCTGAAATACTAATAAATGAGTTTTGAGGGGGCTTCTTATTTTTTCCTTTCTGTGGCTAGAAAGAACTCGACAGTTCATGTCAACATGTCCGGTTATGCAAAAATGAGATGATAGTGTCTTAGGAAACGCTCGCCATTCTAATTAGTAAGGAAATCAATCTACAGAAAACCACACACACAGGCCTACTCCCAAAAATATAAGTGAAAATACTTTGGAGGATATTCATATTTTGCTGTGGAAGAACTTGCTGTTATATGTTAGGATAACAGTAAAGTTAAAAGGATCGATATTGAGTGACAGAGACAAAACTGAGACAGCCTCCTTTGCTTATTAAGAAAAACTTTCAGAAGACTGGCACAGATGGCTGCCCTGTGGTTCCTTGGGTGGAACCTGAATAAGGACCCACACTTCCCGCAGCCCAGGTACATCTGCGCCCTCAGGGCAAGGCTTGCGACCCTCATCCTTTCAGGTGTAAGGCACAGCGACATGGCGCGTCTTTTCATCAAAAAGCTTCAAAATGAAATTTGAACTATTAGAGGTTCAAGTACTCTAAGGAAAAAAGATTTAGAGTAAGCACTTCTTTGTGCTCTTCTCAAGGCAATAAAAGGACAAGCCATAGGACTCTCAAGTACAACTCAGTATATCTAACCTCAATAACACGTCAGATGCTGTTGTCTTAACAATTATGAAAAATGTTTTTAAAATTCAGTCTAAAATAAACAAAGAGGTAAAGAAAGGAACGATTTGGTTATGACTAAAAGAGGAAGGATTAGAAACAGTTAAAAGGGGAATTTGCAATGCAAAAGTTGATAAAGGAGCACTGTAATGCAAAGAACAAGCAGAACCCGGGTGTGTCAATGACATAACACCTCATTCGGACAAGAGCACATTCCCAACATCCGTTTGTTACCAGGTTTAGGTCCTTGGACATTAAAAGGTATCATGTCTAAATTTTCAGAATCTGGAGGATGGAGAGGGCACTAGAAAGCCATTTTTCCTGAATACAAGCATGGAGTTAAGTCGAGGTTCAGGAAAAGTAATCCTGAATCCTAAAAGGATTAAAGGAAGGGACAAAATAGGGTTTCTGAGGGAATATGATAACAAATTGGTATTGCCTGATTGCCTGATACAGGAACAGGATAACAGTTCCTATGAAAGGATTTTTCTCTCAATTTGAAAAAGATAAAATGGACTAAAACTATAGCATTAATAATAACACTGGGTAAACACCACCAAAGGTACTATAATACTAGAGCTGCTGACCAATGGAACTGACCTTCCCAGAGGTTGCTAAATAGCCAAATGCACACATTCCAAAACAGCCCACATTCCCCTTTACCCGAGAGCCCCTGGGTCAGGGCACGCGCACGTTCGCCTTGTGCAAGGGCCTTTCTCTGACTTGGGACGGGGCCTCTCTGCAGTCTCCCCTCAGGGCTCTATGACGCAGCATCCACCGGCCTGGCCTCGACCTGGGAAGGCGCCTCTCCTGGAACGGCTTCTGCTGGAAGAACCGGTCACCCACTCCGGGGCGGCTAGGCCACGTGTGCCCCAGCTGTCTGTGCACAGGTGAGGACGGCCCTGACGCCTCGACCACCCTGATACTACAGACTCTCGGTTCTTGAGAGGCAGCATGGAGCGGCTGCCCCTGCCGAGCGCTGGACGGGGTAGGAGGCTGGAAGCCAGGCGGGGAGGGAGAAGAATCCAGAGCGTCCTCTACCTTCTCTGAGAGGGGTCACCTCGAGGGCAGAGTAGGCAGGTGCCGGCCACACCTGGCTGCCAGGGCGGCTGGGAGGGGTCTTCTAGATCGGACTTAAGGTAGGCACCTAGTAACAACTCAGGCCTGAATCTGAATAAAGAACACTCGGGCGAGCTCTGAAACGCAGGTCAGAGGACAAGCTTTGGCAAGAAGAGCTGAATTGTAAATTTTTACTCACATTAAAAGGAAGTATTTACCTATTTACTCATTTCATAAGTTAATTCATGTTCGGTGTTAAAATTGAGAAGGTATGAATGGAACTCAAAATTTACTTGTACAAAATGATGTGCTGGCCTCTGTATCCATGCACGGATGTGTGTATAAACAGCTGCTTTTCTTCTTTCCAAAGTGGCCTGATGTGTAATCCACTTTCCCTACTTAACATCATTCCCTGTCTGGAAACAGGCATCTATGTAGCCATTTTCAGTGGCTGTGTCCTGTTGTATTCCACTACAGGGCCATAAACTTACCAATTCCCTAATGATGGACATCTGATTTGGTTGCAAACTTTCACACTTAAAATTTGACACTGTTTTAAACATCTTTTCCTTAGGATAAAATATTCTGAAAACATTGCCCTGTGTGTTCCATCCATCAAAAAACATTTATTTCTGATGGATGCTACTGGATGCTGTATTTCACTCAGTGAAGCAGTTGGCCATGCTTTTACAACTGGTGGGCAGTGACACATTCTCAGAGTCAATGTAACTTTCCTAACCTCTACAACCATTATTATTATATGGAGAATTAGCAGACTCCACAGTGTTGTTTTTTTTCCCCCACCGTGTATTTCAAAGGCAGTTCCCAAATTTAAATGTTGAGATTTTCAGAAAAAAATTTTTTCACAAAAATTCAAAAATTAAAAGTAGCTCTTGATGCCTGTTCCTGCAACCCGTGCCCGGAATTTCTATCTCTCTATGTCCAGACTCAGTTTCTGCAAAGTTGCTTTTCATACTTTTCATAAAGTTTCTTCTGTTTTTATTTCATAATTGCAATTCCACGATTTCCCCTTCGAGAATCACTCCATTCCACACACCGCTCCCCCCCACCAAAACACACAAAATATAAACCCCATACTTATTGGGTGGGTTTTGTTTGGAGTTCTAATTCATCAATAACTCCATTTATTTTTTATTATTTTCTTCTATTTTGGGGGTGGGGGCAAACTCAGTTCTTTTCTAGCTTCTTGAGCTATATATTTAACTTAGCTACTTTCAATTTTTTAAGAAATAAATGCCTTCAAGGCTTTGCATCAATCTTGGGTTAACTCTTTAGCTGCGCTCCACTCCACTGTTTTATAATTTTTTGTCCTTTAGTTGTAAGAACTTCAAAATCTGCATTGTGATTTCTTAACCCATAAGTTCCTTAGAAAAATATATTTCTTTCTTTTTTATTTTAGAAAAATATATTTCTAGAGTCCAAACTGACTCTTTAACTTATTTTTGGTTTCTAATTTAGTCATACTGTACTACTCATAGGGAATGTGAGCTGTGCTATGTTGTGTTAGTCGCTTAGCTGTGTCTGACTCTGTGACCCCATGGACTGTAGCCCGCCAGGCTCCTCTGTCCATGGGATTCTCCAGGCAAAAATACTGAGAGTGGGTTGCCATTTTCTTCCCCAGGGGATCTTCCTGACCCAAGGACTGAACCCAGGTTTCCTGCACTGCAGGTGGATTCTTCACCACCTGAGCCACCAGGGAAGTCCTTACTCATAAGGAATGTGAACTGCCTGCTAATGATAATCTGAGACTTTGGAGACATGTCTCATAACTGAGTAAAAGGTCAAACTTGCAAAGAATTCTAATGTGCTTTAAGCACAAATTCTGTTAGCATTTAAGTCCTGTTGGGTTAATCTTCTCCTTTCTACCTATCATATTGTAATAAAAATGTGTTAAACTCTCCCATTACAGTTGTGGATTTGACAATTTCTCCTTTAAATTCTGTCAAATTTTGCTGTTACATGTAAAACTCATGATTATTTTTATGTCCTTGAACTATTCCTTTGAACTTGTGTAGTGAATTTTTTTGTTTCTATTAATATTGATTGTGTTTTGAATTCTATTTTTTTCTGATGTTAATATTGCTAGTTTAGCTTTCCACTGGTGGATTCTTTACCACTGAGCTACCAGTATATGGCTGGATTTTTAAAAAATCCAAACTGATAGTCTCTGTCTTTTAAGAGGTGAGTTCAGTGGTGGCTCAGATGGTAAAGAATGTGCCTTCAATGCAAGAGACTAGAGTTTGATTCCCTGGGTCAGGAAGATCCCCTGGAGAAGGGAATGGCTACTTAACTCCAGTATTTTTGCCTGGAGAATTCCATGGACAGAGGAGCCTGGTGGGCTATAATCCACAGGGTCACAAAGAGTCAGACACAACTGAGCGACTAACACTTTCACTTTCAACTTTTTGGGGCTTCTCTGGTGGCTCAGATGGTAAACAATTCGCCTACAACACAGGAGACTTGGTTCGATCTCCTGGGTCGGGAAGATCTGCTGGAGAAGGGAATGGCTACCACTCCAGTCGGGAAGATCTGCTGGAGAAGGGAATGGCTACCACTCCAGTCGGGAAGATCTGCTGGAGAAGGGAATGGCTACCACTCCAGTATTTTTTTTTAATTGAAGGATAATTGCTTTACAATGTTGTGTTGGTTTCTGCCATACATCAACATTAATCAGCCATAGGTGTATGTATGTGCACGCATACATCAACATGAATCAGCCATTGGGTGTGTGCGTGTGTGTATTCCCTCCCTCTGGAACCTCCCTCCCTATCCCACCCCTCTAGTTGTCACAGAGCCCTGGTTTGAGTTCCCTGAGTCATACTACCAAATTCTACTCTAGTATTCTTGCCTGGAGAATCCCATGGACAGAAGAGCCTGGCGGGCTACAGCTCACGGGGTCTCAAAGAGTCGGACATGACTAACACTTTTCCAGGTCAATGTATTTAAATTTGTTGTGACACATTTCCTTTCTTCTTATTTTGTTTTTTCTACCTGCCATTTTCATCCTTTGCTTTTTCCCAGAGTCTCCTTTTCTGTCTTCCCTTGATTAATAAAAAGCTCTATTTCCTTTTTTGCTCCCGTTTGTTTCAGGTTGTAGTCCTACATTTTCATGATTAACCTATCAACACTGTAGGTAATACACACCTATGACATTAGTGCAGTCCTCTCAGAACCTCCTTGTTCTGTCGGTATCCCTGTTTTAAGATTGTTACAGAGCTTCCACTTCATTTAATACAGCAGCTGGAGACGCAGATGTCTAGTCAGTGTTTTCTTGCCTGGAGAATTCCAGGGACGGGGGAGCCTGGCGGGCTGCCGTCTATGGGGTCGCACAGAGTCGGACACGACTGAAGTGACTTAGCAGTAGCAGCAGCAGCAGTCAGTGTTTTGATAAGGCTAGGAACAGAGTTCTTCCCTTTAACATACAGTACCATCACTACTAGATATATCGACTTCTCCCTCAATTACAGCGACTTTCAGATGAGATTTTATGCATAGAGACCTACCACAAAATTATTTGCCTTCTAAAAATAACTTTACAGGGGACTTTCCTACCAGTCCAGTGGTTAAGTTTCTGCACTTCCAATGTAGGGGGGCTCGAGTTCAATCCCTGGTCGGGGAACTGAGATCCCACATGCCATGAAGTATGGCCATAAAAAAAGAAAAGTCTTCATGGAATTTATTGCTCTGCTGTTGCTTAGTTTTATCGAAGTTCATCCTCATATATGGATTTTTATTGTAGGAGTTTTTCACTCTCCATCTTAGACATTATTTATAATAAGAAAAGAGGTAGAAATAATCCAGGTATTCATCAGGGGCATAGGGAAGCAAATTATGCATTACCACTGGAACACTTCAGAATACGTACTAAATGTCTACGTAAGATCTACACATGTGACAAAGACAGACACAGACTACCCTGATACACGAACAGAGTAAATGAACAAAACAGAACACAGAATACCGCATATGTAGTTTTTTCTACTGGTTGCACATGAGAGAATGCACACAGCACACATCAGTGGGGCACCTGCAGAATGATACACTTTAACACCAATTTAAAATTCTCCCCTCAAAACTCTTTTTTCTTTCTCTTTTTGTTTCTTTTTCTTCTTTTTTTTGTTGCTGTTTTTGTCATGCTTGTCGTGGTCATGGTCTTCTTCTTCTTCTTTTCTTAAAGAAAACCTAACTTTCAGTTCCGAACAAAGGCCTTAGCTTGTTTCTCATAATTTTTGGGTTAACACAAATCAGACCACTGTGGTAAGTTCGTATTTCACTACATAAATGTGTGACTGATTTCATTTCCTGGCAGTGATATGCATTTGACAAAAAAAAAAGTCCAACCGATATTCAATTTAAAAGCAAAGTTTTACGTTTTCTGAAGTGTGGGGTGCTTTACGTGATTTTACTCTTTACCAGATAATGATCCAAAAAAAACAAAGGGGAAATTTCTGCCTAAAAAGTTAGTGCATTCCCTTGTCACAAAAATACATTTGCCCTATTTAAATGGTTCTATTTCCTTTGCCAGAGCTTTGCCAAAATGACCAAATTTTAAGAGTAAAAACATAAATTTCAGTCTCTGCTCCTCCTGTTACAATATAGTATGTAACTACATTACATACAGATTTTTGAAAATTATATAAATTTTGACATTTTAAGTTACATCTCAAGGAGTTAGTTTATATCACTTTTAGTTAAATATGCTTTTATTTATATTTTAAAACTTTAAAAATTAAAAATAAAATTTTGGGGGGGGGCTTCACTGCTCAACATGTGGGATCTTAGTCCCCCAACCAGGAATGGAACCTGTGCTCCCTGCATTGAAGTTCCAGGTCTTAACCACTGGAAGTCCCTAAAAATGCTGCAATTTTTTTTTTTTTGTGATTGTCAATCTTTATTTTAATGTTTGTCTTTAAAGCTATAAATTTCCCTATAATCAGAACTTTTAGTTGTATCCCACAAATTAGTGGCACTAGTGGTGAAGAACCTGCCTGCCAACGCAGGAGATTTAAGAGAATGCTTTTAATAAAACATGCCCTTCTTTTTTTTTTTAGAGACCCTGAACACCACTGACGGATATAAAAATGGACAATTTTACTACAACCTCTGCAGCTTCTCTGGAAAGCGACTGTAATCTCTATGCCCACCACCAGACAGCCAGGATCCTCATGCCGCTGCATTATAGCATCGTCTTTATAATTGGGCTTGTGGGAAACTTACTGGCCTTGATTGTCATTATTCAAAACAGAAAAAAAATCAACTCGACCACTCTATATTCAACCAACTTGGTGATTTCGGATATACTTTTTACCACGGCTCTGCCTACACGGATAGCCTACTACGCGCTGGGCTTTGACTGGAGAATTGGCGATGCCCTGTGTAGGATAACCGCTCTTGTGTTTTACATCAACACATACGCAGGCGTGAACTTCATGACCTGCCTGAGCATCGACCGGTTCTTTGCAGTGGTGCACCCCCTGAGGTACAATAAGATAAAAAGAATTGAACACGCAAAATGCATCTGCATATTTGTCTGGATTCTGGTATTTGCTCAAACACTCCCGCTACTCATAAAACCTATGTCAAAACAGGAGGCTGAAAGGACTACGTGCATGGAATATCCAAACTTCGAGGAAACCAAATCCCTCCCCTGGATTCTGCTTGGTGCCTGTTTCATAGGATACGTACTTCCGCTTGTCATTATTCTTATCTGTTACTCTCAAATCTGTTGCAAGCTCTTTAAAACTGCCAAACAGAACCCGCTAACTGAGAAATCTGGGGTCAACAAAAAGGCTCTCAACACAATTATTTTTATAATTGTTGTGTTTGTTGTATGTTTCACGCCTTATCATGTTGCAATTATTCAACACATGATCAAGAAGCTTCGTCTTCCTGGTCTCCTGGAATGTAGCCAAAGACATTCATTCCAGATATCTCTGCACTTTACGGTATGTCTGATGAACTTCAACTGCTGCATGGACCCTTTTATATATTTTTTTGCATGTAAAGGGTACAAGAGAAAGGTCATGAAGATGTTGAAACGTCAAGTCAGTGTATCAATTTCCAGTGCTGTGAGGTCAGCCCCTGAAGAAAACTCACGTGAAATGACAGAAACTCAAATGATGATACATTCCAAGTCTTTAAATGGAAAGTAAAAAGGAAAAGAGACTTGGATTTATACCAAAGTAGACTGTATGTTGAACTTTGTAAGACTTTTCTTATAACAAGTGTTAGACTTCCAATTCGGATTCTTTTGATTTCCTTTCACTGGGCACTATTTCTCACCTCTGACTTGGAAGTAAACTGATATATATATATATATATATGTATATATATATTTTTACACTCAAGAACAACTTTCAGCAAAATTCTCATTTGTAAATGAAATAGTATACCTTTAAAAGAGAGGGCATTTTAATAAGTCTCAGTGTAAAAAGAAAAGTTTTGTGTTAACAAAAAACTAAATCATTAATGTTCCTCACCAATAATTCAAAAAAAGNCTTTCAGCAAAATTCTCATTTGTAAATGAAATAGTATACCTTTAAAAGAGAGAGCATTTTAATAAGTCTCAGTGTAAAAAGAAAAGTTTTGTGTTAACAAAAAACTAAATCATTAATGTTCCTCACCAATAATTCAAAAAAAGAAAAAAGACTATCAAAATTGTATATTGCCAGGGTAGAAATGTTAATATTATAATATTCCCTTTCTCTCTCTTCTTTTTTTATACATTTTAATTCATGTTTCTTTCAAACTTAGACTTTACCTCCTTGATAATAACCATTTTTTTTCCTGAGTCATAAATTTTCATCTCAAGAAACTTGTTTTTGAATAAAGAGCTAGATGCTACAAAATTATGAGTATGTCCTTCAATGCTCACTGTGAACTTTCACCAAAAGTTACAAGGAAGAGGAAACTAGCAGTAGGCAGATTTTGGAGCAAAGCCTTATGACGATGATGATGGTGATGAAGGCAATGAAAGTTCTTCCCAAGCAGCCAGCACAGGGTTCAAGGGCCACTGTCCAGGAACATGACAAGGATCTCATATGGAAAGAGGGTTCACTTGCTAAATGCTTCTTGAGAGTTAAAAAAATATAAACGTATGCAAATAGGCTTGGCTTTTCTTGGGTCCCTAGGGGATGGTATTTTATTTATACAGAAGTTGGCAGTACCCTGTATCTGTATTTCAGTGGGTTGGTTACCAGGAAGAGTACAGAGGATGAGCAGTGGGAGTGTAACTGTGGCTTGCCTTGTTAAGATGGAGAGTAAAATGGAAAATCATGAACTTTAAAGTCACCAGGATTCTTTACAACATTATCGTTGTTTAGTCACTAAGTCATGGTCTGACTCTTGTGACCAAATGGAAATATTTCTGTATAACCTGGGTTCGATTCCTGGGTCAGGAAGATTCCCTGGAGAAGAGAATGGCAACCCACTCCAGTATTCTTGCCTGGAGAATCCCATGGACAGTTGCCCACCAGGCTCCTCTGTCCACAGGGCTGCACAGAGTCGGACATGACTGAGCGACTTAACACTTTTTTTATAANAGGAAGATTCCCTGGAGAAGAGAATGGCAACCCACTCCAGTATTCTTGCCTGGAGAATCCCATGGACAGTTGCCCACCAGGCTCCTCTGTCCACAGGGCTGCACAGAGTCGGACATGACTGAGCGACTTAACACTTTTTTTACAAGTAGCACGGCCTCCCCAAGTACAGTAACCCATCTGCCAGCTCATATATGCTTTAGTGGATCCCTTAACTACCTCAAGACAACCTATGTTAGCAATGACTCCACATTTGATAACTCAACTAAAGAAATGAAATGGTATATAATGGATCATACTTAAAATTTTTATTAGGCTTCATATCCTGGAAAAACTTTCTTTTAAAGCCTAACCTTACTCACTTTCAGATTTTATCCTGTAAGAAAACGAATCTTAATGGTCGATTCAATACCATTTACTGTGTACTTTCAGATTTGTATTGTTAATTTCACAGATAGCTTAAAGCCATTGTAAAAACAGCCATTGGTCTTTGTGACACCTTATGGAGATAGATGACTGCATGGATAGAAGCCAGGAACTTAGGGCTTTTCCTTCATCTATAAACTTTTCCAAGTGAAGAAAAAAAAGGGCAAAATACTACATTTTATGCAAGGTGGCACGTATGTAGACATTTGAGTTTGATTCCCAAAGAGAAACCATTGTGAAAGTCGCTATATGAAAACTAGAAACAAAAGCTTCCTGAATTTCAGAACATCTTTACAAGTTGTATGACTGTGTTCCAGGACAGACTACTGTGCGTATGAGCAACATGCTGCTTCATAATAGATGAGAGAGTCCTCTTTGTGCTAACAGGGTCAGTTCTTAAGATCCTTCAAACAAGACAGTAAATATCTATGTCACTTGTCAAAGGAATAACACGCTTTTTTCACAACAGTCTTCTGCCTCCTCCTTCCACTATACCATACGTCTATAGAAACGATTTTATCCAATGATCAGGAGCCCTACTGCCAAAACGGTGAACTTTAAACCTGCCTCCAATTAATCTTTTTTAAAAAGGTCTGCATCTAATCAAACTCAGTTCTCTGTCGTCCTCTGAAAGGACCTTACTGCCCATTTCATTCTCGAAGCCGTGGCTCCTGCACGGCCTTGGAGCGCCCTCCCACTGTCTTGTATTGTTGGTTGGCTTCGGGTCTACTTCCCAAGCATTTCCCTTGGGAGGAGGCAACCTTGGAAAACAGGGTCAAGGATGTATAATATTTGTATTCTGTTATAGAAAAATAGGAGGTGGCCTTATATATCACACATTATTTGAAAATCACAACCTATAAGTCCTTCTACATTGACCAGGTGATATATTATTAACAATTTTAAATAATAACAGGGCGGTAGGAAGAAAACATCTAAGAAAGCTGATAGCTACAAGGCAGCTAACCATATTTCCTCTTCCACAGTTTTATTTTTATTTCTATAAGGATCATTTGGTTAATCAAAAAAAAAACACCTCTCAAAGCTACTTAGCTTGAGTCAGTATAAACACGTAGACTCTTCAGTGACAGTACAGGGGGGTACAGAATAGTAAAGGTTAGATTTTAGAAATGACATCAGGTATACATGAAGAGTGCAACTGGTCCAGGAATTATGTAATGTCTTCCTTTTCACAATCTGTGAAACAGGATGAACAGACTGTATTGCCCACGCTTTATAAAGAAATCCAAATTCAGGAAAGGAACCTGGTAAATTAAGAGACAGGGAGCAACAGGAATGTAACCCTAACTTCATGTCTCAGTCATAAAAAGAACTGAATCACACAGACTCAGAGAAAAAGTATGAGAAGGCAGGTTTAATTATAGGCCAGCAGGTTAGTCAACCCTTATTCAGGACAAATAACCAAGAGTGAGAAGACTACAAGCTCTGGCTGTGAGTTCCTGGAGGATGAGGGTGTTGCAAGTTATACACACAGCACCTAGTACACAGCCTGGCCCAAAGAAGCCTCTCAAACACCCATCTAATTGAATAGCACCTGTTTTGTACTAACGAACTACTAAAGCCCTACTGAAAGATCTCCAAAATTCTTAATTTTTTCGGGAAATGAAAAAGAAGTTACATATGCTAGAGAATATGTAATTGTGTAACTGAAGACAGGGCCTCTCAAAGACCCTGCAATTTAAAGCAGATATATTAAAGAACAGAACTAATTTCCCAAGAAGCCAGTTCATATTTAGTTACAGAAATATGTTCTGCTTGAAAACAACTTTAGATTTCAAGAGGCAAGGGCAGTGACTCCTACTGACCACTGAAAAGTACCAGGCAATCTTAAAAGAGGAAGCACGGCTCTTAAATAAACTTTTAAAATGGTCTATTTTGGTCACTCTTAGCCCACTGTAATTTGTTATTCTTTGCAAAGCTAAAAACATCTGCTCAATGGACTATTCAGATACGAGTGAAAAAATGAAGAGCTGATCTGGCAACAACACAGCCCATGTTTTGGAATCCGGGGGCGACCAGAGGCGCTCAGGAGAACTGATGTCACAGGCAGTTTACATTAAACCCTGAAGAACTGGTCACTTAAAAAGTGATCCTCAGATTTCTATTCAACTGCAAGCTCAATTAGCTGAGAAGGAACAACTGCTGACTATTTACTACACGCCGCTTCCAAGTACCTGACAGGCATTACCTCCCTTAATCCTAACTGCTTTAAGGGGTGAGTAGAACTTGAGCTGGGGCTTCCCACATGGCTCAGCGGTAAAGAATCCTCCTGCCAGTGCAGGAGACAGGGGTTTCAATCCCTGGGTCAGGAAGATCCCTTGGAGGAGGAAATGGCTACCCACTCCAGTGTTCTTGCCTAGAAAAATCCCATGGACAGAGGAGCCTGGCGGGCTACAGTCCACAGGGTGCAAAGAGTCGAACACGACCGAGTGACTGAGCACACATACACGTAACTTTATTTTGCTGATGAGGAGACTGGAGTGCCAGGCCATGGAGACGTGGAGCTGGGAGCTCGATCCAAACCCTCTGGCCCCAGGGTAGTGCGACTTGGAGCACGAGGTTTGCACCACCTACAGAATTATGTCCATTAAGAGACGGCTCCATTCCTCCACTTCCTCTGGCTTCCTGGGCCTTAGACACGTCCCAACACCACGTCGGACCTCCAGCTCATCTTCTTTCCCTGTGAGAGCACCCTAATTTCTCTGCTTCTCAAGCTCCATTGCCTCAGTCCCACACCCGATCATGGTCTCTCATCCGTGGTATTTGGCCAGTAAGCCCTGCTTTCATTTTCTCCTCCAGAACTCACTCTTGCCCATCTTTTCTTTGCCCCAAATCAGCATCCTAGGCTGGATGCTGGCATCACACACCTAAATGACTACAACATCTTGCCCACTGCTCCCCTCACCTGGAGCCAGACACTAGCCTTCCTTTCAGGTGCTATACCGGAAGTCAGCAGATTAATAACGAAAACCATGCTAAACAACTCCTAACAGTCACATGGTACAAGACTCTAAGGCTTTATATATATTCAAGCCGACAATAATTCTTCAAGGCTGGCCCCATTGCTGCTGCTGCTGCTATGTTGCTTCTGTTGTGTCCGACTCTGTGCGACCCCATAGACGGCAGCCCACCAGGCTCCCCCATCCCTGGGATTCTCCAGGCAAGAACACTGGAGGGGGTTGCCATTTCCTTCTCCAACACATGCATGCATGCTTAGTCACTTCTGACTCTGTGTGACCCTATGGACAGCCCTCCAGGCTCCTCTGTCCACGGGATTCTCTAGACAAGAATACTGGAGTGGGTTGCCATTGCCTTCTCCTGGTCCCATTACTATCACTGTTTTATAGATGAGGAAATCATGCCCCAGAGAAGTTCAGTCAGTTACCCAATGCCACACAGCTAGCAAGCAGGGGAGACAGGCTCCTGACTCTGCAGTCTGGCTCTAAGGTCCGTCACTCGTTATCACTGCATTGTCTCTTTTAAACAAGGAGAAGGATGTGCCCAGGTCCTCACACAGCCTTGAAAGAGACACTTACTGCTCACTGGATATTCTCAACTTCCTACTGTGGCACATGTGACTGCCTCCGGCCAATGGGCTGGCCAGAAACAATGCTGCAGGTCTCCTCCAGGCTGGAGCTCTGGACGGCAGGGAGGGGCCTCCCACGCCGCTCTTCTGCCATGGAGGCTGGCGAGGTTCCAGATGGTGGGACCTCTGTCAGCCTGGGTCCTTGAAGGAGGATATGGAGAACTCCCCAGCCCATACCCCATCCATCCGTGTTGACAAAGTAGCGCAAACGAGAGATGCATTTATATTCAGCCACCGAGATCTCAAGGTTAATTGGGGGCCACAACGGAGGCTAATTGACACACCAACCCATACACCAGGTAAGAAAAGAATGTATCCTCTATGCGGTTCTCCCGGCAACCAGATGTAATCTTCCCTAATCCCAGTTTCATCATGTCATTTCACACTCCAGGATTGAGAGTAGTTCCCCATCATGGACCTCATGAAGCACAAGTTCCTCTCTTACACTTTCAAGTGTCTGCTACCTCACTGTTCTTTATTGCTCAACAAGTACCTCTCAAGATAGCTGGTCTACCCCGTGACTATGACAAATACTTGGTCTTCTTGGTTGGATTCTCCTGCTCCTGCCATTCATTCTTTACACTCACATTCTAACTGTACCTCCTCCTTCCATTTGCCATTGACTACTCAAAGCCACCCATCTTCCCTTTCCTCAACTTATTTGGCTTTCATATATCCTATGCCACACAGTTTTAACTTTAGACAAAAATTATCTTGCCACAAAAGAAAAGAAAAAATACAATGGCCTGGAAACCTGGTTCTAGTTTGACTGGGTATCAGCTACATCAGTCAAGTCTTTCAGCCTTTCTAGATTTCTGTTATCTTATCAATGGAGTAACGGCACGACACGACATGTACACTCTCTGCCAACCATCACACAGCCTGTGGTCTGTTATTTCACATGCATCACTCTTACAGCCCTCAGCTTAAACATAAGCCCCATTAGGGCAGAGATCTTGAATCTCCCTTCTATTCTGGGTAGCTTTGAGCACAGCACCTTGCATGGAGATAATGCTCAAAGAAATGTATGTTGGGATTTCCCTGGTGGTCCAGTGGTTTAGAATCCACCTGCCAATGAAGGAGACTTGGGTTCAATCCCTGGCCTGGGAACTAAGATCCCACATGCTGAGGGGCAATTATGCCTGTGCGCCACAACTACGGATCCTGCACTCTGCAGCTAATGAGGCCTGCATGCCCGAGAGCCTGTGCTCCACTCTAAGGGGAGCCACCGCCGCCAGAAGCCCAAGCACTGCAACTAGAGAGTAGTCCCCACTGGCCACGACTGGAGGAAGCCCTCACGCAGCACTGAAGACCCAGGGCGGCGATAAATGAATAAGTAAATTTAAAAAATTAAATATATGGGGACTACTCTCTAGTTGCAGTGCTTGGGCTTCTGGCGGCGGCGGCTCCCCTTATAGTGGAGCACAGGCTCTCGGGCATGCAGGCCTCAGTAACTGCAGAGTGCAGGATCCGTAGTTGTGGGGCACAGACGTAGTTGCCCCTCAGCATGTGGGATCTTAGTTCCCAGGCCAGGGATTGAATCCAAGACTATACACAAACACATACACACACGTTGACTACAGGTCATCAAATGGTAGTTGAGGACATTATATGATTGTTGCTGTTATTCAGTCACTAAGTCATGTCCAACTCTTTGTGACCCCATGGACTGTAGCACGCCAGGCTTCCCTGTCTTCCACTATTCTCCCAGAGTTTGCTCAAATCCATGTCCACTGAATCAGTGATGCTATCTAACCATTTCATCCTTTGTCACCTGTTTCTCCTTTTGCCTTCAATCTTTACCAGCATCAGAGTCTTTTCCAATGATCAGCTCTTCACATCAAGTGGCCAAAGTACTGGAGCTTCAGCTTCAGCATCAGTCCTTCCAATGAATACACAGGGTTGATTTCCTTTATGATTGATTGACTGGTTTGACCTCTGTGTTGTCCATGGAACTCTCAAGAGTCTTCTCCAGAACCACAATTTGAAAGTGTCAATTCTTCTGTGCTTAGCCCTCTTTATGATCCAGCTCTCACATCCATACACAACTACTGGAAAAGTCATAGCTTTGACTGTACAGACCTTTGTCAGCAAAGTGATATCTCTGTTTTTTAATACACTAAGTTTGTCACAGCTTTCCTTCCAAGGAGCAAGCATCTTTTAATTTCATGGCTACAGTCACCATCTGTAGTGATTCTGGAGCCCAAGAAAATAAAATCTGTCACTGCTTCCACTTTTTCTCCTACATTTGCCATGAAGTGATGGGACCAGATGCCATGATCTTAGTTTTCTGAATGCTGAGTTTTAAGCCATCTTCTTCACTCTCCTCTCTCACCCTCATCAAGAGACTCTTAGTTCCTCTTCACTTTCTGCCATTAGAGTGGTATCATCTACATTTCTGAGGTTGCTGATATTTCTCTCAGCAATCTTGATTTCAGCTTGTGATTCATCCAGCCTGGCATTTCACATGATGTACTCTACATAGAGTTAAATAAGCAAGGTGGCAATATACAGCCTTGACGTACTCTTTTCCCGATAATGAACCAGTCAGTTGTTTCATATAAGGTTCTAACTGTTGCTTCTTGACCTGCATACAGGTTTCTTAGGAGACATATAAGGTGGCCTGGTATGCCCATCTCTTTTAAGAATTTTTCAGTTTTTTGTGATCTGCACAGACTACACACAGGCTTTTGCATAGTCACTGAAGCAGAAGTAGATGTTTTTCTGGAATTCCTTTGTTTTCTCTATGATCCAATGGATGTTGGCAATTTGATTTCTGGTTGCTCTGCCTTTTTTAAACCCAGCTTGTTCACTGGAAGGACTGATGTTGAAGCCGAAACTTCAATACTTTGGCCACCTGAGGCAAATAGCTGACTCATTTGAAAAGACCTTGATGCCGGGAAAGATTGAGAGCAGGAAGAGAAGGGGACAACAGAGGTTGAGATGATTGGATGGTATTACCGACTCAATGGACATGGGTTTGGGTGGACTCTGGGAGTTGGTGAGGGACAGGGAGGGCTGGCATGCTGTGGTTCATGGGGTCACAAAGAGTTGGACATGACTGAGCAACTGAACTGAACTGTACATCTGTTAAGTTTTTAGTTTATGTACTGCTGAAGCCTAGCTGGAAGGATTTTGAGCATAACCTTACTAGCATGTGAGATGAGCACAACTGTCCAGCAGTTTGAACAATCTTTGGCACTGCCCTTACTTGGGACTGGAATGAAAACTGATCTTTCTAGTCCTGTGGTCACTGCTGAATCTTCCAAATTTGCTGACACATTGAGTGCCGCACTTTAACAGCATCATCTTTTAGGATTTCAAATAGTTCATCTGGAATTCCATCACCTCCACTAGCTTTATCTGTAGTAATATTTCCTAAGGCCCACTTGACTTCACACTCCAGGATGCCTGGCTCCATGTAAGTGATCACACGATCAAAGGTCATTAAGACATTTTCTGTATAGTTCCTCTGTGTAGTCTCACCACCTTTTCTTAATCTCTTCTGCTTCTGTTAGGCCTTTACCATTTTCTGTCCGTATTATGATTGTGTATGTGTGTGAGCTAAGTTGCTTCAGTCATCTGCCACTCTGTGTGACCCTACGGACTGTAGCCCATCAGGCTCCTCTGTCCATGGGATTCTCCAGGCAAGAATATTGGAGTGGGTGGCCACGCCCTCCTCCAGGGGATCTTCCTGATCCAGGGAATGAACCCGTATCTCTTACATCTCCTGCACTGGCAGGTGAGCTCTTTACCCCTAAAGCCTCCTCAGAATCCCCTTATTATGATTATTCAAGTATGATGGAGGAGAGGTTTTATTCTTGTGTGTCATAGTTTGTTAGGCAGCAACAGATAACTAATACATTATGGTACTGAAATACTAATCCTGGAAAATATTTTAAATTGGAAACTGTAATGACATTTAAATAAATCAAGACTTCTTTTCCAAATAAACAAGTTTTCTGATGAGAGTATAAGAGGCATGCCACTAGCTTTCCCTCTTCTTCCACATACACAGAGGCAACAGACGATTATGCTCATTTAATCTGTCCCTGATAATGCAGGTCCAGATGTTATTTTATTTTATTATTTTATTTTTCAATAGCTTATCTGCTCCCCAAATTGTAAAAACTTTCGCTTTCTCTTTATCTGCACACTTACTATGTTGCTCCTCATTGTTGACAGTGGTATTTGGATGCCTTGTCTATCTGAGTAAACTGCCAGCCACGTCTGGGCAGGAACCCTTCTGTCTCACATGGTACCTACTACAATGGGTCTGAATCAAGAACTCAAGTAACTTTTGATTGGCTTGTAACAGTTTTTTCAGAGTGTGAGAACATTTATTTCTGGTTTCCATATCTTGTAAGAATGACTTTTCCCATGCAGGTTTTGAGAAGAAAAAAAAATGCGTCAAAGTGAAACTACACAGAGGCTGAAAAAGGTTTTAATCCTACTCTAAAAAAAGTAACATTTTGATGTGTTCTCACTGTTTGAGTTCCACAATTTTCCCCTTAAGTCCTGGAGTGAAATATCTGCTTTTTAAAATATATAGTAAAAATATATGGGGTCATTGCCTGTATCAGGGTTTTAAAAAAATCGACGCAAACTACATTACTGGTCTATCATATATTATATATCAACACAGTTCCTGGTGTGAGTTCCAACAATCTGGAAAGGGCTCGACCTGAGACTGGGCATGGATGGTGCCTGCACCCACATGCTCAGGTCCCCAGAGACCCAAGGAAGGAAGACTCTGGGAGGAGGGCGAGATCCCTAGGGGAGAGACCTGGGGAGGGGCTGGTCAACTGAAGGCAAGGGCAGGGCTGAGAAATACTGTAGGTCTTGGGCATGAAGAACTGAGGAAGCAAGAGGAAAATAGAAGAGAGAAAGGAAGAACTATCTCATAAGGGACCCAACTGTCAAACTATTTGAACTCTGGTGTTTGACAAAATGCTGATAAGGCGATAGGTGCACAGTAGTCTTTCATTATACTGTTCTTTCTGCATTCGCGTATCTTTGAAATTTTCTGTCATAAATATTTTAAATTGTTAAGCATAGTCTCCAGTATATTTCCCATACAGCTGGGACATCAGGGCCACTGGAGGCAGAAATTCAGGGATGAGTGGGAGGGGCAGGTGGTGGTCCCACGGCAACTGGTCTCCATCTCACCACTGAGCCGCACAACCCAAGACACGTGGGAAGGCAGGAACGAGACATATGGGGCCATGCTCATATCTCAAGAGTGCAGGGAAGGGTAGTCTCAAAGGACCTATAAGAAGTCCTAGTGAGAAACGGCTTTTTGTGACAAAGTCACCAGCAGATTACAGGTTATACCAGATACCTGCATGAAAAGATTGTCGGGCTTTCACACACACACACACTCACACACACACACACACAGAGGCAAAAAGCTGCTTCCTTTCCCTTAAAACACATTCCAGTTCAAATCTGAATGCTTGCAGATATGTTCAGGTATGTTGCTCTGGATATATACATCTGAAGTCAAAGATAAAACTTACGTTCTTTTGATTACCAATACTGTCAGCCAAGGTTCACCTACAGATAATAGAAGCTGTTTCAGGCAAGAAAAGATTCAGTATACAAAACTAGGTGTTTGTAAAATTTTTAATAGGGCCAGAAGGGCAGATCCAGGCTTGGTGTCCAGGAACAGACTCTGAAGCAACACATAATGACTGGTCTACCATGAACATGGCTTCCTCTGCCAGAGTCAGGATGCTGGGAATCAGGAAGTCATTACATCATTTCAACAGAGTCTAGGAAGCAGGAAGTAGTCTGAACTGTAACCTCCAGGGCCCTGTGGGGTCTGTGGAAATGGACCACCAAAACAGGCATTTCAAATGCTACTGCCTCAGCTCACACTGAATTCAAGCACTGCACAAGAACTCTAAATCATCAGCAGAACTCACACTGAATTCAAGCACTGCACAAGACTCTAAATCATCAGCAGAACAAGGGAGTGTGAGAAAGACACCATTAAGCTTTCCAATCTCTGTTTTCTGTGGACACACACTAAGAGGACCCTGGAAAAGATAAAGAGCAAGACGACCGAGGCATATTCACTATACCACAACAAATATTAAAGCTTTCCATCAAATGGGAAGGAGTGTCTAATTAAAAAAAGAAAAAGTTAAGAGTTACCATAACCAATGCAAAACCAAATGTAAAGGGCTTTTTAAAAGAGAAAAAATGAATATAGGATAAATCTGAATACAGTTTTGGTATATTAAGGAATTATAAATAATTTTGCTAGGTTAAAGTAATATGTTTCTATAAGCAAATGCCACTACTTTTTAGACCTTCCTTAAATATGGAATATTCCCTTGTGGCTCAGATGGTACAGAATCTGCCTGCAATGCAGGAGACCTGGGTTCAATATGTGGGTCAGGAAGATCCCCTGGAGAACAGAATAGCAACTTACTCCAGTACTCTTGATTGGAAAATTCCGTGGACAGAAGAGCCTGGCAGGCTACAGCCCATCGGGTCAAAGAGCACAACTAAGCAACTTCCATTTGATTAAGATGTCCAAAAACTGCTACAAAATGTCTGAAAGTATTTAGTTTTTAGGGGACTAGAAAAAGAATAGAGAAGGCAGGCAAAAATGTTAATTATTATTTCTGGGTTCTAGGGCTCATTTTGGTTCCCTGGTGGCTCAGATGGTGAAGAATTTGCCTGCAATGTGGGAAATATCTCTGGGTTGGGAAGATCCTCTGGAGGAGAGAGCTTCCCTGGTGGCTCAGACAGTAAAGAATCCGCCTACAATGTGGAAGACCTGGGTTCAGTCCCTGGGTTGGGAAGATTCCCTGAAGGAGGGCATGGCAACCCACTCCAGTATTCTTACCTAGAGAATCCCCATGGACAGAGAAGCCTGGGAGCAAAAAGAGTCAGACATGACCGAGCAACTAAGCACACGGCTCATTTTCTTATTCTCTCTGCTTCTGTAATTGAAATTTTTCAAAGTAAAAAGCTCTAACAGATTACACCAAGAGAAACACGGAAGGACAAATTATTTTCATCTAATGCTTCCTTCAAAAACTGTAATTTTACTACATTATTAAAATCAGTACCATCTTTTATAACGTAACTAGCTTATACTCTTCAAAATGTCAAGATCACAAGAGATAAAGACAGAATGAAGACTGTCCCAGATAAAAGAGTAAAGGGACGTAACAACTCAACACAAGATGTAATTCCAAGATGTCCCATGGCCATCCTTTTTTTTTCTTTTTTACTATAAAACTCTCCAATTGCTAATTTTATGGTAATATATACTGAGGTATTCAGGGATAAAGGGGCATTACATCGACAACTTGCTCACAGATGATTCAGAAAATAAAAACACCCCATATATATAGAGAGAGAGGGAAAATAACAAAACAAACATAAAAGACATTAACAATTAGGGTCTCTGGGTTTACGGTCTTATTCTCGTAACCTTCCTATAAGGCCTGAATTATTTCAGAATTTTTTTTTTTAAGTATAAAACAGTGGCAGCATTAGGGAACTCTGAACAGAAACAGCATAGTTTTTGTTTTTTGTTTTTTTCCTGTCTGTTAAATTAAAATGATGAACCACAAGCTGGAATCAAGACTGCTGGGAGAAATATTAACAACCTCAGATATGCAGATGATATCACTCTAATGGCAGAAAGTGAAGAGGAACTAAAGAGCCTCTTGAGGATGAAAGAGGAGAGTGAAAAAGATGGCTTAAAACTCAACATCCAAAAAAACTAAGATTATGGCATCTGGTCCCATCACTTCATGGCAAATAGAAGGGGAAAAAGTGGAAGCAGTGACAGATTTTATTTTCTTGGCTTCAAAATCACTGTAGATGGTGACTGCAGCCATGAAATTAAAAGATGCCTGCTCCTTGGAAGGAAAGCTATGACAAACCGAGACAATGCCTTAAAAAGCAGAGACATCATTTTGCTGACAAAGGTCCATATAGTCAAAGCTATGGTTTTTCCTAGTAGTCACGGATGGATGTGAGAGTTGCACCATAAAGAAGGCTGAGTGCCAAAGAACTGATGCTTTCAAAGTATGGCGCTAGAGAAGACTCTTGAGAGTCCCTTGGACAGCAAAGAGATCAAACCAGTCAATCCTAAAGGAAATCAGCCATGAATATTCATTGGAAGGAATGAGGCTGAAGCTGAACTCCAGTACTTCAGTCACCTAATGTAAAGAGNCAAGATGTCCCATGGCCATCCTTTTTTTTTCTTTTTTACTATAAAACTCTCCAATTGCTAATTTTATGGTAATATATACTGAGGTATTCAGGGATAAAGGGGCATTACATCGACAACTTGCTCACAGATGATTCAGAAAATAAAAACACCCCATATATATAGAGAGAGAGGGAAAATAACAAAACAAACATAAAAGACATTAACAATTAGGGTCTCTGGGTTTACGGTCTTATTCTCGTAACCTTCCTATAAGGCCTGAATTATTTCAGAATTTTTTTTTTTAAGTATAAAACAGTGGCAGCATTAGGGAACTCTGAACAGAAACAGCATAGTTTTTGTTTTTTGTTTTTTTCCTGTCTGTTAAATTAAAATGATGAACCACAAGCTGGAATCAAGACTGCTGGGAGAAATATTAACAACCTCAGATATGCAGATGATATCACTCTAATGGCAGAAAGTGAAGAGGAACTAAAGAGCCTCTTGAGGATGAAAGAGGAGAGTGAAAAAGATGGCTTAAAACTCAACATCCAAAAAAACTAAGATTATGGCATCTGGTCCCATCACTTCATGGCAAATAGAAGGGGAAAAAGTGGAAGCAGTGACAGATTTTATTTTCTTGGCTTCAAAATCACTGTAGATGGTGACTGCAGCCATGAAATTAAAAGATGCCTGCTCCTTGGAAGGAAAGCTATGACAAACCGAGACAATGCCTTAAAAAGCAGAGACATCATTTTGCTGACAAAGGTCCATATAGTCAAAGCTATGGTTTTTCCTAGTAGTCACGGATGGATGTGAGAGTTGCACCATAAAGAAGGCTGAGTGCCAAAGAACTGATGCTTTCAAAGTATGGCGCTAGAGAAGACTCTTGAGAGTCCCTTGGACAGCAAAGAGATCAAACCAGTCAATCCTAAAGGAAATCAGCCATGAATATTCATTGGAAGGAATGAGGCTGAAGCTGAACTCCAGTACTTCAGTCACCTAATGTAAAGAGTCAACTCACTGGAAAAGCCCCTGATGCTGGGAAAGATTGAGGGCAGGAGAAGAAGGAGATGGCAGAGAATGAGATGGTTGGACGGTTCACTGACTCAATGGACATGAGTAGGAGCAAACTTCAAGGGATGTTGGAGGACGGAGAAGCCTGGCGTGCTGCAATCCATGTGGTCACAAAGAGTCGGACACGACTTAGCAACTGAACAACAAGGATGACAACTTAAAATGAACTTAAAAGCTATATAACTGGAGTATCGCACAGTTGGTGCTTTTTCACACAGCATTCCATGACGGATTATTTTTGTACTTCTCATTTAGCAGCAAAACTTGAATGTAATCATAAAAGTTGCCTTTAGAGACTAACATTTACTTTTATAAACATTTGCAACACCATAGTTGAAAAATCCAAATAGGAAGTTTCAGTTTGATGAATTTATACACTCAAATTACTTTCTAAAAGAGTGAACAGGTGACCATTAATTGGATTTTTTTAACCTAAAAAAAAAAAGGAAAGTGGCATTAAGGCACTGTTGCACAGAGGGACATGTTTGTGTTGAGTCAGACAGGCATGAATTTCAATCTAGGTTCTGTCACTTAAATAGCTGTGAGCCTGATGATTAAATCAATTCTCAGACCCTCCAACTTTCTCATGAAGGATACAACCGCACCAACACCTATTACTCCTGCAAGACTGCCGTGGGTGTTCTCTTAAAAGGAACATATGTAAAACAGGGCTCTGTGGTATAAAATAGCCATTTAATATTTATTGGTCAAAATTACTAAAGAAAAAGAGCTTATTTTGCTGCCCAAAAAACCCCCCAATAGAACGTATAATATTAACATTTCAACACTATTGTACTTTCCCTCCACATTGTTGCTGATACTAATGAACACATGCTTTATCTCATATTTATACAAAAAGTATCTATTAAGGGCCTCTTACTGTTTGTGGCACCAGGATGCAAGACCTGAAAACAATACAGACCAAGTTACCCTCACGAATCTCACATTCCACAAGTCCATATAAAACATTAAGTAGGCAAACAATCTTCCCTCAATGGGAAGGGATAAATTTAAGTATTAACTATGGTTTCATTGCATCCAAGACTGGATTTCTGTCCTCCCCCAAGTAGTCTCTGAACTACTTTAATAATAAACCCCCTTTCTACTAAATAAACCAGTGTTGGCTCTATTACTTCAACTAACAGGCATGCCTGCGTCTTGTAACTCAGAAAGCTGTTTTTTCCTTTGACCTCAGATAACAGAAGCAAATTAGATATTTCCGAACTCAAGGTATACCATATACCAAAAAAAAAATACTCAACCCTGAGACAGATATGAGATTATTTATGTCTGTTACATATCTTGCCATGGTTACCAAGACGTGGTGAGCATTTTGAAATTTTTTTCTTAGAATAATACAATGATCTGAATCTAAAATCTTCATAAAGTACAACTTTCCAATGATAAACAAGAACAGGAAGTGAATCTTGAATAGAACCAGACTGAGTTCCCTTCAGTATTATTTATTCTGCTGTCATCTAGCCTGATTAACAACATTAAACTTTTCATCATCCTAGCCTAAAGTTCTTAACATTTTCATTTCTGTTTCAATAAGACATATTTCCTATCAAACTGGAAATTTTGACGTGTACTTAAATATTTTAAGTCCTAGGAGGAAGACAAGCTAAAATAAAGGAATTGAGTATTAAAGTAACTGACAAAAGCAGAAATGAAAACAGATGTTAAACTTCTTTGAAACAAATTTTTACTGATAGCCTCAACCAAAGCTATTTCAGTCAACGACTAGAAATATTCTACCTAGTCAAAAGATCTCAACAAGCTTCATGGGTCACTGCCTCCTCCAGGGTGTGGGCTAACTCTTTTCAGGGTTCTATTTACCACCCAGCACCGTGCATGTCAAAACAGGCGAAAGGCTCTGTAAAAGCTTAGTTCAGGTCAGTGGTCTGCCATCAGGGGTAATTTTGCACCCCTCAATGTCATCTGGCACTATCTGGAGACGTTTCTAGTTGTCAGGACTGGGAGGTGGGAGGTGCTACAGACATCTGAGGGCAGAGGCCAGGAGTGTTACTCAACAGTCTGTGATGCACAGGACAGCCCACCAACAGCAAAGACCTATGTGACCAAAAGTGCCAGCCGAGGCTGAGAACACTGGTTTGACAGTATCACTGCCCTTCACATTCAGGTATAAAATCACCGATGGGGTGGCTTCATATAACCTCTGATGATAGCTTACAGAGTCTTTCAAACAAGATACACTAAATCTACTCCTTGGGAAGATGCTCAGGCCATTGAAACCGCAATGAAATCTCCGCAGTGTAAAAAACCTGAGTCTCCTCTCACAATTAACCAGCCGTCTCTGGGGGTAAGAAACTCACTATTGATGTTGCTTTTTTGATTCAAAAGACGCTGGGCTTCAAACATTACTAACACCTTGATTACACAGAGTAGCAATCTCATTTTCTAGTCATCCCTTAAGACAGCGTCAAACACACAGGTGAAGTAACAGAAGCCACTTCCTCTCCTTACACATCTTTTAACATCATCATGACTTTTCTTTTTCCACTTTACAGAAAATGCAGCTCAAGGCTTCTGAGCCGGCTTCCTCAGAGGAGATGACAGTTCCCACTGTACAGTGGATTAAAGTGACACCGATGCGTGTGCAGACCGCCTGGGACGAGCATGGTGTGTGCTGACTCCTGATGGGTGACGTCAGACACACAGCATTAGATACCTGGACACTAAACTGAGAACTGTGGGGTTAAGATAAGACTATTCTGGGATGCCCCTGGTGGTCCAGTGCTTAAGAATCCGCCTTGCACTGCAGAGGATGTAGGTTCGATCCCTGCTCAAGGAACCTTAAGATCCACACCCGCAGCCCACACACCGCAGCTCCAGAGCCCACATGCCACAACTGGAGTGTCTATTGGCTGCAACATGAAGCAACTAAGACTTAGTGTGGCCAAATAAATAAAGCAAGACTTTTGTTTTATAAAAAGCTATTCTGAGGACTTGCCTGGTAGTGTAGTGGATAAGAATCTGCCTGCCAAGGCAAGGGACATGGGTTCGATCCCTGGTCTGGGAGGATTCCACATGCTGCAGAGGAATTACGCCCACAAGCCACAACTATTGAGCCTGTGTGTCCCAACTACTAAAACCCACACATCCAGAGCCTATGTTCTGCAGCAAGAGAAGCCGCCGCAGTGAGCGGCCTGTGCACCGCAATGGAGTGTAGCCCCTGCTCACGCACAACTAGAGCAAGCCTGAGCCAAAAGCAACGAAGACCCCAGCACAGCCACAAACGCATAAATATGTTTTAAAAAGAAAAAAAAAAACCTCTTCTGAGAATATAAGAATGAATGGATTACATGTTTTTTTCTCTAGATATGGTACTGGGAGTGATTTTATAAATCAACAACATTTTAATCTTTGAAACATATCACTGAACTCATATTTGAAATTCAGTTTTTACATTTTTCTTATAAGTAACAGATTTGAGGTAAGTCATCAAGAAAAAAAAAGAAGAAGAGAAAAGAAAAGAAAAGAAAAGGGCATTAGTACAAAAGAAAAATCGAAGTAACTAGCAGGTGGTAGATCAAAATTTCCATCGCAGCAGGTCTCTCTGGTGTTCAAGAACACTTCACGGCTTCATGCCATCTCCCTGATGCTCCACGCTGAGGGAGCTTTCAGTAAGAGAGGAAGAGAGAGTGCCAAAAAGCACTAAGTTGAGAGAAGGTCAATTAGGTAAACTAGTATAAAATCAAGTGGTAAATGTTACATATAACTTGGAAGCACAGAGTCATCTGTGAGCACAAAAGAAGATGTGATCACTTCTGGCTGGGGTAGGGGTTCATGGAATAGACATGTCCAAGGTGAGCCTTGAAGGTCACGAAAGATTTGGCCAAACAAAGAGGAGAGAGGATATTGCAATCAGAATTGTCTGATTTATGAATAAATTAATTCAGATGGTGGTCAATAATACAATTAGGCCAGTGTGTAGAGCACAAGCGGGGACTGAGTAGACGAGGCTGGAAAGGTAGGTGGGAACTCAACTCTGAGGTGCCTCACCAACAAGTTAGACTTTACAGTGCAACAGTAGGAAGTCACAGGTTTAAGAAGGTGTAAAGGAACGAGGTAAGATCTTTTCTGGAGATAAAGCTATGGAGGAGGGGGAACAGCACAGAAGACATAGTGGAGCTGGTGACTGGATGAACAGTAGTCGAGAGGCTACTGCAGTAGTCCAACAAAAGGAGATGAAATGGAATCAAAACAACACGGCTTTTCATTCACGTATTTGCTCCACCCGCCCACCATCCATTTACCTATCCATCCAACCACCCACCAAACACAGTGCCCACCATTGAGGGAGCCGCCGTGCTAACCGAGGCATGACTGATGGGAAAGATTGGCATGGTCTCTGCTTGTGAGAGCTTATATGCTATGGAGGAGATGGATATTAAACCATCTATTACACAATTAATTTCCATGGTGACAAGAGTTATGAGAAATGTCCTATGAGAGCATATCACGAGAGACCCTCTCAGGGGAAGCTTCTTTGAGGAGTGACTTTTCGTCTCTTCCTGACGCCTTGGAATCGGGGGTATGTATTTTCTCACACCTCTCATTCTAAATAAAAATCTGAGAACCTTCTGTTTCACTATTCCACTTTGTTTTTTTAAGTACTGACTTCCTAAAACCACTGGTAGGTCTAATGAAACCAGTAGGCATGGCGGGGAGGGGAAAGGAAGACAGGATAGACGGAGCAGAGTAGGGTGGGCAGAAGTTAAAGGGTAAGAGAAGGGGAAAGAGGAGACGGTGGAGTCTGTAAGGAAAAGAGATGGGGCAACAAGGCTCGG
The DNA here is from genome assembly GCA_006410875.1 of Neotragus pygmaeus. Taxonomy (NCBI): domain Eukaryota; kingdom Metazoa; phylum Chordata; class Mammalia; order Artiodactyla; family Bovidae; genus Neotragus; species Neotragus pygmaeus. Next base: position 1,788,398 of record SJYV01054331.1, read on the forward strand.
GATCCAGAGGTCTAGCTTCACAACAGCAGACTCACTAAGGAGAGAAAGCCTAAACTGTTCTTGTGACTGATACTCAGAAACATAATCCTTTGCAGACTGATGAACATGATGACCCAGCAGCCTGCCAACTTCCACTGCTTTATCTTGCCTGGGAGGAATTGATTTTAGAGTAGAGCAATCTAGGCCAAAACTCCAATTGACTTACATGCCCCTGGACAGATCTCTCTCTTTTTGAGAATCTGTGTTCCTATCAGTGAAATAGATACCAAGAGACAGCTGCAGTAACAGGCAAATTTGGCCTTGGAGTACAAAACCGAAGCAGGGCAAAGGCTAACAGAGTTTTGCCAAGAGAACACACTGGTCACAGCAAACACCCTCATCCAACAACACAAGAGAAGACTTTACACATGGACCTCACCAGATGGTCAACACCGAAATCAGACTCATTATATTCTTTGCAGCCAAAGATGGAGAAGCTCTATACAGGCAGCAAAAACAAGACTGGGAGCTGACTGTGGCTCAGATTGTGAACTCCTTATTGTCAAATTCAGACTTAAATCGAAGAAAGTAAGGAAAACCACTAACCATTCAAGTATGNTGCAGCCAAAGATGGAGAAGCTCTATACAGGCAGCAAAAACAAGACTGGGAGCTGACTGTGGCTCAGATTGTGAACTCCTTATTGTCAAATTCAGACTTAAATCGAAGAAAGTAAGGAAAACCACTAACCATTCAAGTATGACCTAAATCAAATCCTTTACAGATTATACAGTAGAAGTGACAAACAGATTCAAGGTATTAGATCTGATAAAGTGCCTGAAGAACTATGGATGGGGATTAGTGACACGGTACAAGAGGCAGTGATCAAGACCAACCTCAAGAAAAAGAAAGGCTAAATCATTATCTGAGGAGGCCTTATAGATAGCTGAGAAGAGAAGAGAGGNAGGTATTAGATCTGATAAAGTGCCTGAAGAACTATGGATGGGGATTAGTGACACGGTACAAGAGGCAGTGATCAAGACCAACCTCAAGAAAAAGAAAGGCTAAATCATTATCTGAGGAGGCCTTATAGATAGCTGAGAAGAGAAGAGAGGCTAAAGGCAAAGGAGAAAAGGAAAGATATACCCATTTGAATGTAGAGTTCCAAAGAATAGCAAGGAGAGATAAGAAAGCCTTTCTTGGTGATCAGTGCAGAGAAATAGAGGAAAACAACAGAATGGGAAAGACTAGAGATCTCTTCAAGAAAATTAGAGATACCAAGGGAACATTTCATGCCAAAATGGGCACAATAAAGGACAGAAACACTATGGTCCTAAGGGAAGCAGAAGATATTAAGAAGAGGTGGCAAGAACACACAGAAGAACTGTACAAAAAAGACCTTCGTCACCCAGATAACCAAGATGGTGTAATCACTCACCTAGAGCCAGACATTCTAGAATGTGAAGTCAAGTGGGCCTCAAGAAGCATCACTACAAACAAAGTTAGTGGAGGTGATGCAATTCCAGTTGAGCTATTCCAAATCCTAAAAGATTATGCCGTGAAAGTGTTGCACTCAAT
>SJYV01054331.1:1792526-1803285 GCA_006410875.1 Neotragus pygmaeus
ATACACAGATGACACAACCCTTATGGCAGAAAGCGAAGAACTAAAGAGCCTCTTGATGAAAGTGAAAGAGGAGAGTGAAAAAGCTGGCTTAAAACTCAACATTCAGAAAGCTAAGATCATGGCATCTCGTCCCATCACTTCATGGCAAATAGATGGGGAAACAATGGAAACAGTGACAGACTCTATTTACTTGGGCTCCAAAATCACTGCGGATGTTAACTGCAGGCATGAAATTAAAAGACACTTGCTCCTTAGAAGAAAAGTTATGACCAACCTAAAGAGTATATTAAAAAGCAGAGACATTACTGTGCCAACAAAGGTCTGTCTAGTCAAAGCTTTGGTTTTTTCAGTAGTCATGTATGGATGTGAGAGTTGGACAATAAAGAAAGCTGAGCGCCGAAGAATTGATGCTTTTGAATTGTGGTGCTGGAGAGTCCCTTGGACAGCAAGGAGATCCAACCAGTCCATTCTAAAGGAAATCAGTCCTGAATATTCATTGCAAGGACTGATGCTGAAGCTGAAACTCCAATACTTTGGCCACCTGATTCGAAGAACTGACTCACCGGGAAAGATCCTCATGCTGGGAAAGAAGGCAGGAGGAGAAGGTAACGACAGAGGATGAGATGGTTGGATGGCATCACTGACTCGATGGCCATGATTTTGAGTAAACTCCAGGAGTTGGTGATGGATAGGGAAGCCTGGCGTGTTGCAGTCCAGGGGATCTCAAAGAGTCGGACACGACTGAGCAATTGAACTGAACTGAACTGAAATAGATATAATCATACTGATTTTTTTTAATGCTATTTAAAATAGGAATCAAAGGTGATAAGCTATTTGAAATAACTATTACCTCAACCCATCTAATCTATTAACCTACACACAATAACATGATCGCTTCAAATCTGGAGGTCCTGGCGGCTGTATGTTTGAGAAATCACACTTCTAAAGTAAAGGCACTGAACATTATTCCAGCTGTGATAATTAATTTGCAATCTGGATTCTTAGCCCAAGTTCAAGCCAGAGGGACAAGTAATTTAGAAAGCTAACTGTCATTTTTTGTTAACTCTGCCCACAATACCCACTTCCCTTAAAATATCCCAACGGCTGATATTCAAGATGACCACAGAAGATTATAGGTGTGCTGCTGCTCTCTAATTGGCCATCAGCTTGACAGAAACCTACCCCTCGCACTTTTGAGATTAAAAGTTAACACTGCCTGTTAGTACCAACTGTTACTACAGTAACAAGGGAGCTCAAATGAAAGCCCATTAAGAGCAAGAAAATTAAGAAAGAATTACATTAAATATCTATGACTGTTTCTATTCAACAGGTCTAAATAACCAAGTCATTCCGATAAATAATTATGGTAGCACTGTAATATTTGTTTCCTAACCTCCTGAATCAGCTGTGTCCAGTCCTAAAAGGTTTGATCTTTTGCAGAGTTAAGAGGGAGAATTAGATCTACATCATACATATAATTTGATCACCAAGAACACCAGGGAAGGTCCTTCTATAACACTAACAGGAAATGTATCCTGCTAGAAATTAGGGACTTGAAGAAATGAGAACAATAATAAATTCCTGTGGACAGATCCTGAGACTGTGCAGGCCCGTCCCTGCTCCTTGCACCCAGACACTGGGCATTCACAGTGGAATATTACAAGGAAGGGGCCCCACCATGAAGTCATTCAGCCCCTTGCACACAATCTATTTCTTCAATCAGGCTTTTTTAGAAATTGGCGCTTACATATAAACAGATAGCCAAAGGCTCAGAGATATTTAAGAAAAGCCTCTAATATCAAAAACAGAAAACAAGGAGGAAAAAAAGGAACTCAGACAAAACAGAAACTGTGCATAGAAATTAAAACCTTGTGGTAGAGGAGTATCCTTAATATCATGAAAGACACAAGGAAAAAAAAAAAAAAGACTATATCCATGAAAGAAAAAAGCAGGATGCCAGCAAAACTGAATATTTGAAAAGTAAAAAAGAACTACTGGAAATTAGAAACTAGGATAGCAAAAATATTGTAAAGGTACTCAATAGGTGAAAAGGTACTTAATATCATTAGTCATCAAGGAAATACGAACTAAAACCACAATAACATATCACTACAAATCCACTCTAATGACTGAAATGAAAAGGACTGCTAACTATTGGTGCACGCGCTCGGGGGGGAAGTCAGCTGTCAGGTCATGAAGATGCTCAAGCAGCTTCATGGTGAGGAACTGAGGCTTCCTGTCCACGGCCATGTGAGTGAGCTATTTTGGAAGAAAGGTCTTCCAGTTGAGCCAGGCCTCCAGACAACCATGGTGTCTGCTGGCATTCCGACTCCAACCATATGAGGGACTCGGGGCTGGAGTTACCCGGCTAAGTAGCTCCCAAATTCCTGACCCACAGGAAAACTGGCAGTGTCTACCAGAGCTAAACAGAGGTACTCCTTACAATCCAGCTTTTAACTCCAAAGTACACAGACAACAGAAATGTATACAGATACACAACAAAAGACATGATCAAGGATGCTCACTGCAACGGCATCTAAAATCACTCAAATCAGAAACAAGTTCAATGTCCATTAACAATAGAATGAAGAAACAGCAGTAATTCATACAAGAGAATACAACGCAACGATAAACAAGCATGAACTACTGCAACGTGCAGCAACACCAGTCTGATACTGAGACAAAGATACCAGATATAGAAGAGTGCATTTCCACTTACACAGATGTCAAAGCCAAACAAAATCAGACCAGGGTTAAAAGGCAGGACAGACTTGGGGAAGGAAGTGGTGACTGGGAGGCAGCGCAAGTGGGTCTTTTAAGGGACAGGTGATGCTCTGTTTCTCCATCCGGAATGTGTCCAAATGGGAGTCACTTTATGAAAATTCAGTGAGCTCCACGCTTAGGACACATACATTTTTTCATGTACATGCTGCACTTCAGTAGAAGTTTATTTTAAAACGGTAATTAGAATTGGAAGACAGAGCTCCAGACATCTCCCCGCAAGGAGAGCAAGAATGCAAAAAGGAAGAAAAGAGAAGGGCAGAAAAGAGATAAAAACTGGACCTGTCCAGGAGGCTGAACACCCAGAGAGTAGGATTTTTTCAGAAACAGAGAACCAAGAATATTGAAAAGAAATAATCAAAATAATTCAAGAAAAATTCAAGAAGAGAAATGTCTTGACTTGTCTGACTGATATCAAGGGTCTACTATCTGTACAACCAAAAGAGATGAAAGCCGCATGGCTACGAAGCACCTCATCACAAACCATCTCAAGGTGTTCATTAGCAGATCTTCACGCAATCTGTCCACGGTTGGTACTGGTGGCAAGACACAGCATTCCCTCACCTTCTTTCTCTTGCCCTCCCTCCTCCACCGCAGACAAATTGCCATATTAAAAAAAAAAAAAAAGCTTCTTAATGCAGCTTATTTTGAAGAGTTTGAAGGTGAATTCCCAACTAGGTTGCATGCCTAATGGGATATCAGCAAACAGGAGTGGGTAACAAATGGTCTCTGTGGTGACTGTGGGTTTTCTATCCTGGGGGGCTCACTGCCCCCACTGAGCCAAAACGTTGAACATGCCTCAGGGGAATGTGGGTTCAGAGGCCCAAATACCTAGACATCTCTGGAGTACAATCACAATGAAAGAGAAACAACAAACGTCACTAATGACAGTGGAATTTTTAGAACAAGCGAGCCTCAAGTTATAATATGTACTAGTATCTATACTAATATAAGATAAAATACTAAAAGTACGAAGTCAGAATATGTGGAAACATTAAATACGAAAAACATAACAGATGGGATAAATACTCTTAAAGAACAAATTAACCAAGCTTGAAAACTAAACTTAGGCATCCTCCCAGCAGTCAGCATAAGAAGTTGAACGCGAAAAAGACATAGAGAGAACATGTTTAAAGAAACAGTAAGTCATTTAAGGAATGCATGCATATTTCAACTAAAGGCCTCTTAGCCATACAGTTTAGATAAAGATTACCTATACGCAGACACACCATGGTGGTATTTAAGAAAGACAAGGGGAAATTCTAGAAACTTCCAAAGGCAAAGACTAAACAAATNACAGTAAGTCATTTAAGGAATGCATGCATATTTCAACTAAAGGCCTCTTAGCCATACAGTTTAGATAAAGATTACCTATACGCAGACACACCATGGTGGTATTTAAGAAAGACAAGGGGAAATTCTAGAAACTTCCAAAGGCAAAGACTAAACAAATGACAAATGGATAAGATCAACCTCAAATCTGCAAAAGACACAAGGGATTCAACAAGACAGTACAGTAATACTAGTAAAATATTGAGGAAGGGACGTCTCTGGTGGTCCACTGGTTAAGACTCCACACTTCACCGCAGGGGGCTTGGGCTCAGTTCCTGGTCAGGGAACTAAGATCCCACATGTCATGCCAGGTGGGCAAAAAAATAATAATAATTAAAAAAAATTTTAAACATTGAAGAAAAAAACTTCAACCTGGAATTTTTAAACATCCAAATTATTAAAAAGTGATAGCAAATGAAAAATATCTTTATGTACATAAGGACTCAAAGCTCTGCCACACACTGAAAATGCTTATGAAGAGATTACTCCACTAAGAACTAAGGGGGAACTACAGAACACTGAAGTTAAGGGTGATCAGAAAGGAGAGAGAGACAAATTCGCAACAAGAGTACTCAACATTCCTTGCTCTGTAACTGATAAAGCAAGAGAACAGAGAACCACTTGGGATACAGAAGACATAAAAACGCACATCAACCAATGACCAAATTGACATTCACAGACGATACCACCCAATAACATCAGAATACACCCATTTTTAAAGTGCATTTGGAGTATTCAGCAAGGGGGACCAAGAAACAAGCTTCAACAAACTTAAAGGAACTGGAATCGTACAAAGTAGTTTCCCTGACTACATGGAATTAAATTAGCATTCAATACCAGAAAAATATTTGGAAAAACCCTGTAAATTAAAAACTTTTTTTGAATAATCCATGAATCAAAGAAGTCACAGGGAATGCTGGAAATCGAACGAAAATAAAAACAACAAAAAATCTGTGGGATGCAGCTAAAGCGGTGCGTAGGGAGAAACGTAGAGCACTGAACACATGTAATACTAAATATTAGAAAAGCGAGGTCTCACTCAATGATCCAGGTTTCTATTTTAAGAAAATAGACAATGAGTATCAAATTAACTCCAGGGTAAGCAGAAGGAAGGAAGTAACAATGATAGGAGTAAAAATCTATGACACCGAAAAGAGAAAGTAGAGAAAAATCACTGAAACTTTTTTTTTCTTGTAAAGACTTCATTTTTTCTCAGTAGAGTCCAGTCACTCAGTTGTGTCCAACTCGTTGCAACCTCATGGACTGCAGCACACCAGGCCTCCCTGTCCATCACCAACTCCTAGAGTTTACTCAGACTCCAGTGATGCCATCCAAGCATCTCATCCTCTGTTGTCCCCTTCTCCTCCCGCCTTCAGTCTTTCCCAGCATCAGGGTCTTTCCCAATGAGTCAGTTCTTCGCATCAGGTGACCAAAATATTGGAGTTTCAGCTTCAGCATCAGTCCTTCCAATGAATATTCAGGACTGATTTCCTTTAGAATGGACTGNCACACACACACACACACACACACACGGACATATAAAGAGACCAATGGCATACAACAGAGCACACGGAAGCACATACACACACAGACACACACGGACATATAAAGAGACCAATGGCGTACAACAGAGCACACGGAAGCACACACACACACACACTCTCACACACACACTCTCTCTCTCTCACACACTCACACACATGCGCACATGTACATGCACACACTCACACACACACAAACACACCTTCTGCTCCTGGATTAACACGCCAATGGCATACAACAGAGCACACGGGAGAACACACGCACGGACATATAAAGAGACCAATGGCATACAACAGAGCACGCACACACTCACACACACACTCTCTCTCACACATGTGCACACGCACGCACGCACACACACACACACACACACTTCTGCTCCTGGATTAACACACCAATGGCATACAACAGGGCACACGGGAGAACACACACACGGACATAAAGAGACCAATGGCATACAACAGAGCACACACACACACACACTTCTGCTCCTGGATTAACACGCCAAAGAGAGTCCATCACAGGTCCACTGGAACCACGTACGTGTGAGTGAAGATACAGATAAAACAAGACGACCATGCATTGACCATTGCTGGAGCTGGGTGATGCTGAAACTGAGTTCACTATAGTGCTTTCTACACTTTTTTATGTGCTTAAAACTTTCCTTATAATAATCCCAAATATCTGAATAAAAACAGAAATCACGGCATGTGCTGCTTCAGTGATCCCCAAGGTGGGTACTAGATACACGCCCCTGGTGTTGGGGGCTGAATTTGCAGGCCTAAGACAGATGACATGGCCCCAAGCTGCTCAGGCAAGAAGACCTGGGACTGAACACAGATGCTAAAAGACCTGTGCTTTTTACAGAGAAGACTAAAAATACTCCATTCAGTCTGCTAAAGCAGTGATGACATTTAGCTTACACGAAAGGCCTTGGGGAAAAAAACAAAAACCAATCCCAACAATTAATCACAACACAAGGCCAATATCATACCTGAATTTGTGGTCTAGATTTACCCTGCTTGAATGGCTTGGGAACTCCAACGTAAGAAAATAACATAAAAGCTATTCCAAGACAACAAAACCCCCTGGGGATCCAGCAAGAGGAAACACCAAGTCCTCCTGCAAAAATACTTTCATGAGCTAGGGCACGTTGGGGTTCCAGAAGCGAACAAAACCCATGGAAACTGAGTCCACAATGAAAAGTCACAAACTGCAAAATACAGCAGCAGACCACCCTGAGGGAGAATCCGACAAGATGAGAGCCAGAAGCAACAGAACAATGTGCAAACGTGCAAAACTATTACACATGCTTTTACAGGAACAGGAACCATTTTTTACAAAAAAAAAAACAACCCAACACTATAGACCAATAGGCCTCCATCTTCCAAAAACTCATGAATGGCTCCCATCACCCTCTAAGTAAAAGCTGAAGTTGGTACAAAGACCTGTAAAGCCTGGTGACCTCTCTTACCTCCTCGACTTCACCACCTACAATTCCCTGCCCTCAGCTCCCTCTGTTTGGGCTACACTGATGCCCAAGTCAGGCGTCCACCTGAGGACCCTCATGCTGGCAGTTCCCTGCACCTGGATACAAGCCCTCTCATCCCCCTCACATCACCACATGGCTCTCCCTTGGATCCCTGTTCAACTGTCACCCACCCACTGAGGCCTTTACTGACCATACTGTTGAAAACTGCAACCCTGCTTATACCCTGGTAATTCCCTTTCCCGCTGCCCAACTGTCTGATTTGTTTTTACACAGCATATTATCATCATCTGACATACGACGTATTCTATTATCTTGCTTACTGCCTTCTATGCCAGATTATAAGATAAAGTCAATGAGAAAGACTTGTATCTGTTTTGATCAGTGCAGGATCGTCAGAGCCCAAAACGCATACTATCTACCACAAAGCAGGTTCTCAATAAATATGTGTTGAACGAAGAGATGAGGAAATCAGAGGAAGTGGACTGTTCTTGTAAGACATGAGGCAGAATTCTCATTCACTCATGCATGCACAAATGCACCCTCAGACACGACTCGGTCGTTACCTTATACAAGGGAGTGTCAAGGTATTCTTTTCCTTACTGTGCAAATTCCTCCCTCACATCCTAAAAAATGACTACAACTGACTTTTCAAAAAATAACTTACATAAAACATCAGTACTTTCTCTAAGGTATTAAAAGTACACAGACAGTATAGTAAAAAGCACCCTTCATAGTTCAGCTTCCTGTTCCTTATTTTTATCTTTCCTGAGAAGTCATATGTATGTCCACACCATCAATTTCTACATATATAGAAACTATATAATTTTTCTTAAGTACAAACTCTTACCTCCTGCTTCTTCAGTTCATGAGTTTTGAGAATATTCTGTTGTTGACACCTATACCCTTGGATATTAATACAGAAATGCTAGCATCCATCACTCCATTCTGTGCCCAAGAATCAGCTAGGATCCATTCTTTGCGAAGACAAAAGCTGATTACTGTAACGATGGCATGCGTGCTCAGGCGTGTCTGACTCTTTGCAACCCTATGGACTGTAGCCCACCAGGTTCCTCTGTCCATGGGATTCTCCAGTCAAGAATACTGGAGTGAGTTATCATTTCCTCCTCCAGGGGAGCTTTCTGACCCAGAGACTGAAATCACATCTCCGGTGTCTCCTGCATTGGCAAGTGGATTCTTTACCACTGAGCCACCTGGGAAGCCAATGACTACAACGTGGCATCATATTATCACCTCTGCTAAATTCCAAGTGTCTTATTAGCATTTACACACATGTGCATTCTGATAAAAATATAGTTTGTGGCTCATAAGACTTCAGAGATACAAAACATAAAACAGTATTACTATATCCTTTTGACAAAAATCTCTCCTTATAATTCGCTTTGTTTATCCCAGATAACAGTATGTTTTTTCCCTTAAGTATTGGGGCCAAGAAGGGTATTACTTCACCTTGAATAGTTATAAACTTGGAATTGTACAATATTGAGCCCACTCATAATCAGAACCTAAAATTATTCTTATGTTTTTATCACAGGATTTTCACACTTGTTATACTAACAGTGTCTGAAACAATGTGCCATGTAAGTTAGTAATAAATAAAACACATATACATAATACCATTTTAAAATTCTGACTACAGTATATAGGCTCTGAAGATAGAGGTTATCCAAACTACTCAAGTTGTCTGTATAAACTATAAAATCTCTCTTGTATTTTTGATTACAAAACGATTTCACAATTTGAGCCCCATTTCACACCTTTGAGAGTAGATGCATCAGGTTCTGCCTAACACTGCCATCTAATGGTTCACAATGTGACTGCAGGCAAAACCAATCAAACTGCTGATGTCCTGCTCGCTGAGAAAGGGGAAAATATCCCTCACAAGGAAGCTTAAATATTTCACACTAAAGTTCTATAAGAACTGTTAGTAATATGTGAAAAATACAAATCACTCTGAATATTTTATTTTACAAATGTTTCAAAGATGTCACCCGACCAACTCACTATTTAGGTCTTGTCATCTGTCAATCCTAAAATTATTAAGATTATTTTTCACTCCGGTTCTCCTTAAGTATTTATAAAGTATTTTCTGGAAATACTTCAAAAATATAAAAATATTCTTTGTTCATGAGCAAAATCAATTATTTAGATTATACAGAAAAACTCATTTTACAAATAGCTTATTTCACTGTAAAAGAAGCTGTTGCAGGGAATCATGTCCTCGCTATATTTATTGAGTAAAACTGACATAAAAGATTAGTTTCAGGTGTACAATATAATGATTCAGGACGTGTATATTGCAAAATGATGCTCACAGTAAGTCTAGTTAACAACCTTCACTGTTTACAAAGTTATAAAACTTTTTTTTCTTGTGATGAGGTCGTTTGTGTTGGTTTTTTGTGTTGTTTTTTGTGTGTGTTTGTGTTGTTTTTTTGCTAGATTACCAGTTTATTATAAGAGGACATTGGAAGAGGACATAACTCTCTTTGTCACTGAGAAGACAGGAGGACAGGTCACTCTGCGCGTGTGTACACAGCACGTTTTCTTTATCCATCATCCACTGATGGACGCAGGTATCTTTGATATTGAGAGGACAGGAGGACGAGCTTGGTCTGCGTGTGTACACACCAGTCTTGCTTTATCCATTCATACACTGACGATGCGCATGTATTTGTTACTGAGAGGAAAGGAGGACAAGGTCACTCTGTAAGTGTGTGCACACACTTTCTTTATCCGTTCACCCACTGAAGACCAGGCAGATGGAAGAGATGCACGGGGCAAGATACAGCGAGAGGATGCGGAGCTCCACGCTGTCTCCAAGCCGGCCAGCCACTCTGCACTCTCCCTCAGTCTCCGTGTGGCCACCAATCCTGGACGCCCGATGAGAACTTTGAAGATCTACTCCTTAGTAACTTTCAAATACGCGATACAGGAGTATGAACTATGGCCACTCTGCTGCACACTGAATCCCCAGGAATTATTTTATACCTTTTGATCCCCTTCACCCATTTTGCCACCCCTCACCAAACTTTAGCAGTCTGTTCTCTATATCTATGAGCTATGTTTTTAAAGAGTTCATATATAAGTGAGACTATGCAGTATTTGTCTTTTTCTGACTTACTTCACTTGACTTAACACCCTCCAGTTCAGTACAGTCGCTCAGTCGTGTCCGACTCTTTGCGACCCCATGAATCACAGCACGCCAGGCCTCCCTGTCTAGCACCAACTCCCGGAGTTCACTCAGATTCACATCCATCGAGTCAGTGATGCCATCCAGCCATCTCATCCTCTGTCATCCCCTTCTCCTCCTGCCCCCAATCCCTCCCAGCATCAAAGTTTTTTCCAATGAGTCAATTCTTTGCATGAGGTGGCCAAAGTACTGGAGTTTCAGCTTTAGCATCATTCCTTCCAATGAAATCCCAGGGCTGATCTCCTTCAGAATGGACTGGTTGGATCTCCTTGGAGTCCAAGGGACTCCCAAGAGTCTTCTCCAACACCACTGTTCAAACGCATCAATTCTTCAGCACTTAGCCTTCTTCACAGTCCAACTCTCACATCCATACATGACCACAGGAAAAACCATAGCCTTGACTA
>SJYV01054331.1:1807272-1838083 GCA_006410875.1 Neotragus pygmaeus
TGGAAAAAGCAAGAGAGTTCGAGAAAAACATCTATTTCTGCTTTATTGACTATGCCAAAGCCTTCGATTGTGTGGATCACAATAAACTGTGGAAAATTCTGAGAAAGACAGAAATACCAGACCACCTGACCTGCCTCTTGAGAAATCTGTATGCAGGTCAGGAAGCAACAGTTAGAACTGGACATGGTACAACAGACTGGTTCCAAATAGGAAAAGGAGTACGTCAAAGCTGTATATTGTCACCCTGCTTATTTAACTTATATGCAGAGTACATCATCAAAAACACCCTCCAAGTCTGCTGCAAATGACAGCACTTCCTTCTTTTTATAAGGCTGGGTAAATATTCCGGGTGTGTGTGTGTACACAGTACGCTTTCTTTATCCATTCACCCCCTCGCGGATGCATATACTTTGTTAGTGAGAGGACAAGAGGACAAGGTAGCTGGACACCGCTGGGCTGCAGAGATCCTCGTGGGAAACACCCGTCCCTCTGCTGGACTCCTATTAACATCTCCAGTTCTCCAAGCCGACCAGTGGATCCCACCGCAAAGAAGAGGACAGGAGCAGAGACGCTTGGAGTTTCAAGGGCTTTCATGGGAATTTCACTCCTGCCACCTACCCAACGTGTGGGTTTCCTGGACATCCCTGCCTGCTGCTTTTCCAGCCTCTGTTTGAGAGTCTTTGTGTCGGCAAGTTAGCACCTCCCACGGGAGTCACTTTGCCTGGAGACAGACAGCGCCTCGAGCTAACCCTTACCAAGCCTAGTAACTTCCGGCAGCATCGCTATAGGCTCATCGTCACCCACCCTCGGTTGTGCCCTACGTGCCCTAACTTTTAAGCCCTCTTCCCTCGAGCAGCCCCTCTGACAGCTGAAGTCTGTTCTGCCCTTCTCCTCTCCAGGATCAGCACGGCCTGCATCCACGGTTGCCCCTCCTGTCCTGACGCAGACAGGGTCCTCCAGGGCTGCGCGTGGTGTCCGATTACCTACACCATCCACAAGCATGTCCGGGTCCACCGGCAGGCACGTTGCGCCCTCTCACAGGCTTTGCGACCCCATGGACTATAGCCTGCCAGGCTCCTCTTCCGTGGGATTTCCCAGGCGAGAAGACTGGGGTGGGTTGCCATTTCCTCCTGCAGGGGTTCTTTGTGACCCAGGGATCGAACCTGCGACTCCTGTACTGCAGGCGGGTTCTTTACCACGGAGCCACCACTGGATTTTCTCTGCTCTGCTATTCCTAACTTACCTCCCGAAGCTTTTGTAATTTGCAAATTTCATGAGCAAACATGCTCTTATTTTCAAAGCAATCATTGATACATATTTATCAGGCTAAGCAGGGAATGAGAACACTACAGAAAGGTAAATGCTGTTCTTTCATTTTCACATTATTGCAATAATACAGGCAATCTCCAGAGTGTAAGAGAGAAGCACTTGCAAGTGGAAGGCTCTGAAGTGAGCCAACTCTGGGATACGGCTTGCTTCTGCTCACCTTGCTTTTACACCCTGCTGGATGAAGGAAAGGCACTGAGGACTGGAGATAAATACTCTTCAGATTAAGTCACTGGGGAAAGTCTCTAAAGGACAAATGGAGGAAAATCTACCCTACCCTAGCCGAACAATAAAATTTTTAAAGCTTTTCAATTCATCCTTATCATGAGAATATGATAACAGGGTGGACCTAAAACTATGCCAAAAACATTGCCTTACATCAAAGGACGCAAGCAGAGTTAAGAAGGCAGTCTATGGAATAAAAGAAAATATTTACAAATCATATTATCTGATAAAGGATTATACTCAGAAAATATAAAGAACTGCTAGAAGTTAATAACAACAAAAAAAAATGATTTAAAATGGACATAGGACTTGAATTTCTGCAAAGAAGGTACACAAATGAGCAATAAGCACATGAAAAGATGCTCAATATCAATAATCATCAGGAAACAGAATCAAAACCACAACGAGATACCACCTCAAACTCATCAGGATGGCTACTATCAAAACAAAACAGAAAATAAATGTTGGCAAAGACACAGAGAAATTGGAACCCTTGTGCACTGCGGCTGGGAATGTAAAATGGAATGGCTGCTATGGAAAATAGTATAGTGGTTCCATAAAAATTAAAAACAGCACTGCCACATGATCCAGCAATCTCACTTCCGGATGTATACCCAAGAGAACTGAAGCAAGGTCTCAAAGAGACATCTGTACTCCCATTAGTCACAAGAGCCAAAACATGGAAGCACAACAAGAATCTACTACCAGATGAGTGGATACCTAACACGCAGTATACCCACACAGCTGAGTATCACTCATCCTTAAAAAGGAAGAACACTGTGACACACGTTCCAACCTGAATGGGCCTTGATAAATTATGCGAAGTGAATTAAGCCGATCACAAAGGATACTCACTTACTGGAGGCACAAGAGGAGGCGAATTCACAGANCACAGCTGAGTATCACTCATCCTTAAAAAGGAAGAACACTGTGACACACGTTCCAACCTGAATGGGCCTTGATAAATTATGCGAAGTGAATTAAGCCGATCACAAAGGATACTCACTTACTGGAGGCACAAGAGGAGGCGAATTCACAGAGACAGAGCAGAATGGCGGCGGCCAGGGGCTGGGGGGGCGGGCAAGCGAGCCGTTTAATGAGCACAGAGTTTCAGTTTGGGAAGAGGGAAGAAGTTCTGGAGATTGGCTGGGCAACAATGTGAATGTACATTAACACTACTGACTGTATCTTAAAAATGGTTAAGACGGTAAATTTTATGTTGTGTACATTCTACCAACATTTAAAAATTTAAGCCACATCAAATTTGTTCCAAGGTCACCTTTATACCTGACTCTTACTAGCATATCGGGCACAAACAACATTTAAAGTGGAATCTCTTCTCAAAGTCCTAGCCTAGGAACGCAAAGTCCTATAGAAGAAAACAGTTTCCTAAAAACAACAGGATGCTTCCCAGGAAAGGTCTCTCAGCCAAAACATTTTAGAGGAATGAGGATATGTCTCCTACACAATACTGCATAATGTAGGAATACTGATAAATTAACATAGCACACAAAGATCAGCATTATCTTGTACCAACTAAGAGCTTTTGAAAACACTGATTTCAATCTCCCTGGACATGGAACAACAGACTGGTTCCAAATAGGAAAAGGAGTATGTCAAGGCTGTATATTGTCACCCTNCTGACTCGATGGACGTGAGTCTGAGTGAACTCCGGGAGTTGGTGCTGGACAGGGAGGCCTGGCGTGCTGATTCATGGGGTCGCAAAGAGTCGGACACGACTGAGTGAGTGAACTGAACTGAACTGAGGCTTCAAATCATGGGAAGGAGAAGAGCGCTATGGCTGGCTGTCACCTGTAGGTGGCAGTAGAGGCAAAGTGTTCCTGTCAAGCCGCCTTCAAGGTCAACCAGCATGGGACAGCAGAGGAACACAGGCAATTCGAGGTCTGCTACGTTAAATAAACTGAGTTCGTTTCTGTGATACACTGAGTGCTTATCTTGCGCAAACACGTCCATGCCAGGGCCTTTCCTCAACCAACTCTGTCTCTTGTCTCTTTTTTGCTTGATATGTCTTTGTGATCATATCTATTTAGAAATATCATACATTCATTTTGGAGGGACATGGTGGTTTTCTTTCTTACAGAAAAAGAAATACACGCACACTATTGAAGTCAGAAAGCCTATTTATTGAGGTCTGTTTTGTGCTAAGCACAGTGCTAGGTGCTCTGAGACATGTGAAGACAGATGGATCAGGTCCTTGTCAACAAGACAGACCCAAAATGTGAATAATAGAGATGAGCGTCCAATCAAGGGGTGAATGACACCACACTTGTGAAAGAGAGAGCGAGCCACAGACACCTCCAACTCCCACCTCTAAAAACAGACTCCCACAACCCACAAACCTTTTGGTGAGTTTTACTGCTTATGTGTGAATTCCTAAATGTTTTATTTCAGTTTGGCCTACTTTCTGAAATTCATACAAATAGAATCGTACAGTATGAATTCCTTTGTGTCTGGCTTTTCTGGCTTCACACCACATACACTACATTTGTCCATGCTGTTACACGCACCTCCTGTATGATCCATTTTGATTGTGAAAGGCAGAAAACTGGTTACACAACTGATTTATCAACTCTACAGTTGCTGAACATGTGGGTTGTTCCTAATTTGGAGCGATTAGAAATAATGCTCCTATCATCTCCTGGTACACAGGAACATGCATTTCTACCAAGGAGTGGAATCTGAGTCACAGCTGCTGTATGTATCTTCATCTGAGTACTTAATATCCAGCTGTCTGCCAAACCGAAGCTCCCACCGGCCATGCACAAGAGTTCCTGGTTGCTCCATACCCTCGCCAACACTTCTTACTAGTCTTATTCACTGTGGCCACTTTGGTGGTTGGGTAGTAACATCCTCATGACAGTTTCAATTTTTAGTTCCCTGATTACTTATGAGGTTGGGCACACTCGCACACGTTTACTGACCATTTGGATACACCCATTCTTAAGTGCTTCAAAGTCTTTGGCTCAATAAATGGCAGCAATGTCCCTTGAAAAATCAAATTTACAGGCTGACAGAATCCAGCTACAAAACCTTTCCTGGGGAATATTAACTCATTGGTGAGAAACAGGGGTAGAACAGGAAGTTCTATTTCCTCAGAAGATTTTTTTTTGCTACAGATTGAATGACTACTTTGACTTTTCTCTACTAAGTAGGACCAACCTCAGCAAAACTTACTGAAAGAAAGTACACCACCATAATAGAGAAAGAGCACAACACAATCTCACAATCTGAGAATCCTGAGTAAATATCCCTGGGTTACACCATCAAAACCACTACTGTATCCTCAACATACTTTGCTGTTGGCATGACGATTAAATTCTATGACCCATGTAAAGCACTTAGACCTCTGCCTGAGGACTCTTTACCTCTGATAATACAGATAAGAGTAAAGACAGAGATAATTGTTTTCTTTAAAATCCTAAACAACTCTTTTAAAACCAATAACGTTCAACCTATAGACATGTAGTTACTTTTTAGAATACAGATACTAAAAGCCTCCATCATACACACTAGTACACAAGGTTGGATATTTAAGTAACTCAATAACACACCTCTCATTTCTTTACCAGTCTTGACTCTCCACACTACCTTTTTCCTCTAAACTGCTATTTCACCATATTACTAGACATTTTCCTCTAGAAATTCATCTCTCTCTACACATACTATCTCCTTTAACTGTGAGACCAGAATCTGTAGGGGGCAGCCGAGTACATCACAATAACCAGAGTTCTACTCAACCAGCTGTGCCTTGGGGCCCCTGAATGACTCCAGGCAGTGAGTGAAACATCACCCCACAAACTCTTGACCTGGGATTTTAGGGGGGTCTAGGAGTGCTTTCACTGCCATATAGAGAAGCCTTATCCTAAGATCCTCTAAGTGAAAGAATCTTTAATATCTTTAGGCAACTCTACTTTCATTGCCAGTTTAGATCTATTCTAACTAGAATTATCTATCACTTTGGTTATCTGGATTCAACTTCTTTGCTGTGAGGTAAGTAACTCATCTGATTGTCTATGTGTCTGTAAAACTGTGAAACTGAACAAAAATTGCCAGGGAAGAGGAATTTGGGAAATGCTGAACTTTTAATACTGTTTAGAAAATCAAATGGAAAGGAGGTTGATACCAGTTTGGCTCTATCACTACAGCTGTTAAGTTGCTGGAGTTATAATAACATAGATGGAGACAAACGGTATCTCAGTCGTTTTCATCCAGAAACCACTATGCAACATATCTGGCCCCCTCCAAAAAGAAAAGCAGTGACTTCAGAAGTGCGCTTGAACAGACAAGGGGCAGGACACAGAGATCCCTAACCTCTAGGGGGAGGCCGCCAGGGCCAGGTCAGAGTCTCGCTCCTGTTTGCCCCTACGCCTCTTCTTTGTGGGGACCGGCTGTCTCCCCCCTGCTCTGCCTTCACCTGCTGATGGCCACCTGCGCTGGGCAAGATGAGCGGAAACAGCAGCAGGGCCCTCCTCTCAGCACTGGTCTCAGACCCAGGATAAGCCTCATCCCGCTGAGGGAGAGAGACACGTGTTAAGAACGAGAAATGTAGTTTTATCTGTGGCACAGACAAAATCTCATGATATAAGAGCATGCTTTTATAATGGGGATTTACTGTGTAAGTCTATTATCTACATCCTTTCCGATAATTGTGAAATTGGCTTAACTAAATTATATTTGCTCTAAAACTGGCCTCGAGGGCTAAAATAAAAATTCATTTGGGGCTTTTAGTACCTAAACCAGAATTCGAAAATGGAGCTGAAATGGATGATTCCATAAGGTGAAGGGAACTCTGTGAAATCCCTGTTTTGCAAGGGGACAATTTTCCTTCACTCATATCCCAACCTAAGTGAGGAAATTAAAGCTGCAAGAATGATCCCCGAATAAGACAAGTTCTTCCATCTGAATAAAAAATTCATTAGGTTCAAGATTTAAAGAAGCAAACTAGACATAAAAGTTTAATTCTTGATCCACTGTTTACTCACTTGCTGCCAAATGGTTTGGGGGAATTTTTTTAAACAAATTTTTTTCCAACATAAAATTATTGTGAGAAGCCTGGAGACCCGGAGAACAACGTAAGTGCTGCAGTGTCAGGGCGGGGGGCAGGGTGAGGGGGTGGTCTTGTCTCCACTGTGCCTTGCGATTGGCAAGTTCCCTTCACATTGCCAAGTCAAAATATCCCTGATGTGGACACTGGGCTCAATATGTCATCCATGACTCCCTCAACCCTCGAGTTCTTCACCTATATGTTCAATCATATGTTCAACCAGCATTTACTAAATGGCAGTTAAACACATACATATACAACACATGCAAACCCTCAAGGACCTCAATTTAGAGGAGGATAAAAGGAAAGTAAAGACCCAATAATAATACAAATACATGCCACTACAGGGGTAAGAAGCCAGTGCTAAAGAACCTTACAGGCACAAATAACCAACCAGCTTCAGGGGTCAGAGAAGACTTCGTGGGAAAGGCAACATCTAACCTAACACTTTTAGGATAAATAGCAGCCAGCCACACCAAGAGATGGGAGTGTGGCGGGAAGGGATATCACAGGTTGGTGTAACAGCCTAGGCTAGGATGGAAAGACAGGGCCCATCCTCAAGCTGTGTCGCTTGGTGCCTCCCCCAGAGAGATGGTCAAGTCAGAGAAAGGATTCTCCCTGCGCAGACAAGGGGCCTTTTCTTAATGAGATCTATGCCTTCCCATACCTGCTGACTTCAGCAGCAGGAGAACACTAATCAGCAATGAATTTTAGAAGACACAGGCTATAGGAAAGCAGGGCAATGAAAAGATTGGATCTGCAGATAAGAGGCTCCTATCTCCAGGTAAAATAGCAAACTCCTATCCTGCATATGAAACGTAATTCTGTGTGTAAAAAACTGACTATAATGTGACTACTCAGCAATGAGCCTATAACATCTAGTGAATAAATCAATGTAATCACCTCCCAATGGAAAGCCTTTACAGCAGCCAGGGAAGGAAGGGGCGGGTAAGGCACTTGGTACCAGAAGAGGCCAGGCCTGGTATCTGAGTTCTCAGCAAGCCACTGGCCCTCACTGGGCCTTGAATCTCCACCTACACAAGAAATTGTAGCTCGGGGTTGCTGCTTGTGCTTCTAAAACCGATTCACCTGGCATTATCACTATCAAAAGTGTTTTACCAAAGGAAACGGTCTAAATAATTTGTAAGTCACAGATTTACTACAGTTTTGTCGGAGGAAAAAACAGAGCATGTGCCCACAAGTTGTCTTAAATCAAAAAACCAAACCGTTAAGTTCATGTACCTTTTAAAAGCTGATAAATCATGCATAACAAAGTAAAAGATAATTAAAATTTTAGGACAAGCAAATGAAATTATGATTTTTTTTTAAGAAAAAGAAAAAAAAAGTTAATATAGCCAAGCAGGCAATGATTGGAGTTGATCACTTCTCTTTTCTTTGCTTTCACTTCCCTTCTTAGGTTAAAATACTCCTAATATGTAAATTATTCCACTCAAAACTCCCAGAGTCCTTTGGGGGGGGGTATTTATTTTTAATTGAAGGATAATTGCTTTACAGTATTGCATTGGTTTCTACCAAACACCAACGTGAATCAGACATAGGTTTATCATGTCCCCGCCCACTTGAACCTCCCTCCCACCTCCCTACACATCCCACCCCTCTAGGTTGCTATGGAGCCCCATTTTGAGTTCCTTGGGTCACACTTTCCATTGGCTATCTATCTTACATATGTTAATGTATGTTTCTGTGTTATTTTCTCCATAACTCCCACCCTCTCCTCCCCAACCCCCGAGCCATGACAGTAAGTCTGTTCTCGATGTCTGTATCTCCATTGCCGCTTCCCAGAGTGCTTTCTTAGCAATTCATAAGGATGTTTACTTCCAGTCTTCCATGTGATAGACAAGGGATGGGAAACACTGGGGACTTAAAAAATAAAGCAAACCAGAGTCGGGAAAGGTATGTGCAAAGCTGAACCAAGTAACTGAGGATGTCCAAATTTCCACCGTTTAGAAATATTTTAGTAGCAAAAAGTAGATATTGGATGATTTTAGGAACTTGTAGTAAAGGGTTCCCACTAAGTGCCACATTAGCACTTGGACTTTCCTGGTTTGGAGTCCTCACAATCCTACCAGATGGGTGTTAATCTCTATTTTAGCTCTACAGAAACTAAACAGGAACAGAGCTTCATGGTGTTTAAGTAACTAAACAAAGTCACACAGCTTAGAAAGTGAATACATTATACTATGAATTCTATTCTAGCCAGTATCGAATCCCATTCTCTTTCAACAGATGATGCAGGCTTTAAGCACCACAGTAAACAAAGTGAAGACATTTTTCTGTGATTCTCTTAAATACATGCCATCATTTCAAAGGGAGCTTATGCTAAGCATGACCTCACAAACAAATCATTTGTGAAAGAGAAAAACCACATCCAGGGCAAAGTCATAAGTTGAAAAAGCCTTATTTCAGCGAGCACTTCCTGAAAGAGACAAAGCAGCAATTGCAGCTGAGCGAGTACCAAGTCCTATACCGAGTATTATATCTGAAACAACTTTTTAAAGCAACGGAAGAGCCTAAAACAAAAGAAATATAGCGTTTCTTAAAGACACAGTTTCTAGAAAGAGCTATTTTAACACAAACTCAAAGATATCTCTTTTACAGAACTGTGTTTACCGAAAAATGTTCTTCTCAAACACAGCCTTTTGATGGTCAGGAGGTAAGTAGCATTTAATCAGTTTTATCACAGGTTATCAGAAGTAATGTTGTACTTATTTGTTAAATCTCAAGATCTTTGTTTTTTAATAATATGTTGCTGAAATTATGTTGAAGGACCTTCAAATCGGTTATACTGTCATCTTCCTATGTTATTAATATGATTTTCATTTATTTTCAGTATTTTTTACATTAATAGTAAATGTAGTTTTTGCAACTTACAGAGAATGTTGATGTAATAAATTGTAAGTATCTTCAGGAGTCTTTATCACTTGGTTTTCAATTACGCTGTTTCAAAGAACGTCGAAAGCTTTTAAAACACTCACTGACAAGCTAATCATTTTTCAGTATTTATCCAAAAATGTATGCATGTGTATGGAGTACAACCTGTATGGTAATGCCTTTAAAACACACAGATTTTAGTCAACCTTAAGCAAATGAGCACAACTGTTCATGACATAATAAAGTCAGCTTGAGCCCAGTGAGGAGAAAAAGATTCATTTAGAAGAGGTTTGTAAGTAAGGAATTTCTGGGACAAAATCAGGGATGAGGATGGGTGGAGGAAGTTCTGACACAAGAGAAAAGGAGGATACAAAATGTCATTTATATCACAGTCTCTACTGTGGAAAAATTCATTGAAAGTTAAGAGTAAAAGCCAAGTCTCTACAATGATTTTTTTTGTATGATACTAGAGATTTAACTTCTCTATGTAGTATTTTTCTCATTTTATAGAAATATTCCAGTCACCCCAATATGTGGAAATTTTAATTAACCCAGGCTTTTAAATATATAGAATTCTATTTCAAAAATCATATTTAACCTAAATATTCGGCAAACTCAGAAAGGTAGGAAGAAGGGAGGGAGAAAGAAAACAAAGTCCTATCTTGTCTTTGTCCACAGCAACTGCTCTAATTAATTTTAAATTACTGCCCACGATGTCACTGAGCAGATGGCCAATCTCCCCCACAGTTTTCACTAAAGAGCCTCCAGGTTGAACAAGAGGAAGCCCACTCTGCAAAGTGACATTTTTGAAGGAAACTTTCTTACACCTCCTTATTTCAAGGGGGATGCCACAAGGTTCCATCTGTTTGTAGCAAGTCTATTTTTAAAATCACTGCTGCTGATGTTATATCGTGGGTGATGGAAGTATCACACAGCGGGGCGGAGGGTCAGTGATATTTACAACTGCAACTAAACTCCTTTCCAGTAGAAATGGGCATTGCTGGTGGGGTGAGGGGTAGAAATTATACAGTTTCTGCAAAAACATAAAGTCACTGAGTGACTTCTTGTTAATAACTACTTGTCTCTGATACTCCTTTTTCAAAATATTAAAATTGACAAACAATACTTACCCTTCTATATCAAGGCAGAGTGAGGAGGTGAAAGCTACTATACTCGAAACCGCTTATTCTCAAGGTGGTGCGCTCCGTGCTCCTCTGTAGCTGTGACATCTCCTTCTGGGACAGTGGTAAACACCATCTGGAGGACTCAGCATTAGGCAGTCCCAATTGCACGGTAAAAACTAGCCTGTCTATTGTTTTTAAGAGTCAAGCTCTTAATCTGTACGCCATAGTACCAGAACTGCTGTTTCTAACCTACGATAGCTTACATGATGCTATGAAGAACTGTTTGCCACTTAAAAAAAAAAAAGTAGATTTAATGGCCAATTAAGCAATGTTCCATTGACAAACTAGAGAGTAGCTACTGTGGGTCACCCTGCCAAAGGTTCCTTCCTGCCCTCAGCCATCAATCCAGCAAACTGAGCATCTACTGCGTACTCATCGGCAGTGCAGACGACACAACGCTAAGAAGGAAAACCTCCAGCTCTCAGATGAGGACATTTGAGAACTCAATATTCAGTAGTCAACCAGCTATACAGTTTCTTTACTTTCTAATACATAATTTATACATTAATATTTTATATTTAATGAGTAATAAGCCATCATATATTAAAATTATACTTAATGAATAAAAATCAGACATTACTTAGTTACCAAATATTTAAACAGAATAAAGATAAAAAGTGACAAGCTTAAGAGTCAAAATTCAGAATGGCCTTTCCCCAAGTAGTCCCAAACAAAGTATACCTAATACAGGAACAACTGCTACTCAATCCCATACTACCGGGAGACAGAAAATGAATACACCGGCCAGTGCATTGTGACACACCAGACCATCTTAATGGGCTAGTACGTATTAGCAGTAATACCCAGGGACTGTATTTCTTAACAAATACTAAGACAGATATATTGACTCTATGACATAAAGTACTCTCAAAATCCACTGACATGACGAGCTGAATGTAAGAATGTTAAGCATTTATTTTTCAACTAAGGTCTCATTCCTATTTCTATTTTACAGTTTCTAAGTGTCATGCCCACTAACGAGCTGTAAGATGACCACCCCTCACAGTCAAGCTCAACCTGGCCTTCCTATCGACCCACATTCAGACCCACACCCAGATGAATACAAGATAGCAGCCCTCGTCTTCTACAGCTGTATCTTCATCATTGGACTATTTGTTAATGTCACTGCCTTATGGGTTTTCAGTTGTACCACCAAGAAGAGAACCACCGTGACCATCTATATGATGAACGTGGCACTACTGGACTTGATATTTATAATGAGCTTACCCTTTCGGATGTTTTATTTCGCAAAAGGTGAATGGCCTTTTGGAGAGTACTTCTGCCAGATTCTTGGGGCTCTTACAGTGTTTTACCCAAGTATTGCTTTGTGGCTTCTTGCCTTCATTAGTGCTGACAGATATATGGCCATCGTGCAGCCGAAATATGCCAAGGAACTTAAAAACACGGGCAAGGCCGTGATGGCGTGTGTGGGCGTCTGGGTAATGACCCTGACCACCACCATCCCCCTCCTGCTGCTCTATGAAGACCCAGACACAGCCTCCTCCACCCCCGCCACCTGCCTCAAGATTTCTGACATCATTTACTTAAAAGCTATTAATGCGCTGAACTTCACTCGACTGATATTTTTTTTCTTGATTCCTCTGTTCATCATGATTGGGTGCTACTTGGTCATTATCCATAGTCTCCTTCACGGTAAGACCTCTAAGCTGAAGCCAAAGGTCAAGGAGAAGTCGATCCGGATCATCATCACGCTGATGGTGCAGGTGCTGGTCTGCTTCATGCCCTTCCACATTTGCTTTGCTTTCCTGATGCTGGGAGGGGATGAGAACAGCTACAACCCCTGGGGAGCCTTCACCACCTTCCTCATGAACCTCAGCACTTGTCTGGACGTGATTCTCTACTACATCGTTTCGAAACAATTTCAGGCTCGAGTCATTAGCGTCATGCTCTACCGTAATTACCTTCGGAGCGTGCGCAGAAAGAGCTTCCGCTCAGGTAGCTTACGGTCACTAAGCAATGTAAACAGTGAAATGTTATGAATCGTCACTGTTTGCCTTCAAGCTCTTGAAATACAGTTTACTATCTATCTTAGGGTCGGTGGATATTCTCTAGGATATCACCAAGTCCCTTCTCTCCTGGAAAAAAACAATAAAATAAATTTAAAAAACCCTTCCTCTTGTGGGATCTTATTATTGTGGTAGCATAATATATTTAAATATATTGAAACATTCTAGTTCATTATTTTTATATTAAAAACTTACATAAAACACCTGCATGAATGGGAGAAAAGCATCCAATTCCCATTTCAGATTCAAGCCTTATCTAAATACATCATTGTTTGGATTTAACCCTATGTGCAAATGAGAATTACCTGATCTCAAATAATTGAGCTACTGTTTGAAATAATTTGAATTATTTTCCAACTATTTGCAGCTCCTTTTGGTTTGATTTACACTCAGAAATGGTGGTCTAAGTCCAGTTCTTTGTGTTCTAAACATAAAACTTCTGATATTCCTATAAAAACAACCATATTCAATTCATCACTGTTACTGATGTACAGCAAAATCTGCAGAAGCAAACACCCAAGGGGTGATACAGGTCATCACCATCAGCCCTCCCCTCCACTGAATTCATTTTCCTTTGGAACAGACTATAGCCACTCAATAAATACTTACTGAGAGCCTAGTATGGGCCAGACTCTACTTCAGACTAGTGGGGGAAACCGAACCTGAGACCCTATTTTCTGCCCAATAATCTAAATTCATTCCCATGACATGAGGTTTCTGCTATATGGTAAAATATGTTGTTCAGTTGCTAAGTCATGTCCTATTCTTTTTGCCCCATGGAATGCAACACACCAGGCTCCTCTGTCCTCCATTATCTCCTAGAGTTTGCTCAAATTCGTGTCCGTTGAGTCAGTGATGCTATTCTAACCACCCCAACCTCAGCTGCCCGCTTTTCTTTTTGCCCTCAATCTTTCCTAGCATCAGGGTCTTTTCCAATGAGTGGACTCTTCATATAAGGTGGCCAAAGTATTGGAGCTTCAGCATCGGTCCTTCTGATGAGTATTCAGGGTTGATTTCTTTTAGGATTGACTGTTTTACTAGTCAGAGACTTTGGATTCATATCCAAGCCTTATCATTTAATTCCTCCTAATGAAGTAACCAAGTGACTTCTCCATTTAAAAAGGAAAGGAAGTAAACTATAATCTGTAAACATATTATTCTAAATATTATGAAAGCACATAAATGAGTCAGCAGTAACTTCCTCTTTGCTGAATATCCTGCATTACTCTCAGCATGATCATCATCTAACGGGACTAAGAATCAAATAAATGCACTGGCTGTAAATATATTTCTATAACATGGGAAAATAAATATTCTTAAAGAAAAAAAGAGATAAACACAAAGGAACCCAATCATAAAACAGCATTTTCATACCAGAAGATCTCTTAGATGGTCTTCCAGTCTAGTCCTTCTGCTTTAAATATAAAGAAAATGAGGTCCACAGAGGTTATGTGACTTGCTCAGCTAAAGCACCAGCATTAGAAACCAAGTTTAGCTCTCCTTTCATGTCAACCACCGATTTTTCAACAGTAAAAAGCAAACAAGCTCACAGAATGTAAACATTCTCATAGCTACATAACAAAAAGGAGTCAAGATGGTACTGAGAGAAAACCACTTGAATTTTTTAGCTCTATTAGTCAAGTGAGCAAGATACATAAATGTCATTAAGTGAATATTGCTAAAACAAGAGAAACCTCTATTTGATATGTGCTATACAGTCACAGCCTACTCTCACCTATACAGATTAATCTGCTCTTACATAATTTATTAAATGCAACTTCTCTGCAATGACTTTTCTTGATGAGAAGAATTTGAGAGCACATGATACAACTAAAGTCTTTATCAACACAAAGTCAAAAAAGCGAAAAAGTATGTCACGGTTCTCACAATAAAACTCAGATAATCTAAAACACAGTTAATTAAAAATAATTTTATTCAGCATTGTAATCAGATACACTTTAATATGATATGTAAAACTTCAAATTCCACTGATTCTGGAGTGATTTGATTCTGGGAAACAATATATAACATTCACATATAAATACTAACAATAAAAAAATAATAGGTATGTAAGGACAGGTGTGTGATAAGCATGGGTTACTGGAAGAAACTAATATATATAGCTACTTTCAAAACCTAATGATTCGTTGTCTGATTATCAAGTAACAGTAATGAGAATCTATTACATGCCAGGTATAATTTCTTTGTAAAGAACCAGAAAAAAAGATGAACATGTCTGTGGTTCAAAAACCTCACCTCACAGTCTTAAGGGGCTACACTACAACCAAAGCTACCCCTTCAACATTACTGAGGATGAGGCAGCGAGTACACAACAGAAAGCTGGTTTGCCCTCAGTGGGCTAGGAGGGTGGCACAGGAGGCCCAGATAAGGACAATGATGATGCGAAGCAATCAACACTAACAGGCATTTTAATAAATGTGTCGGACTATACATAAAAGGACGAATAATCCTGCTGAAGGACAACAGGGTACAGAAAGAAAACCAAGCAGATACAAGAATACAAATACATAGCAGGTCAAGAATGACCAATGGGAAACTCTGGATTGTGGTCAGATTATAAGGGCTTGGAAGGAAAAGGGGAAAAAAAAAATACACACACACACACACACACACACACATATGGGATAGGGAAGTTACTACTGCTAGGATATTTGCATAGGTTACTTAATTCAGTCAAGTACAGACCCTCTAATTTACATATGAGGATTTTCTACAAACTGAGCCCGGGAAGTATAACTTGCTCAAGATGACACACAACACAAGTCAGAGTGAGGAAACCTCAATTATATCTGATCTATGTGATGGCAAAGCCTATGCCATTCACACTATTCCTGACAGCCTTGATGCCATCTTGGAGTTTTAATTATCATTCTGAAGAAAATAAGGATCTAAAGGTTTTTAAAAGGAAGATTAATATGGTCAAACTTCTATTTTAGAAAGACAACTTCTGAAAACAGTGTATGAAATGCTTTGGAGGTGACAGGTAGACTAGTTAGAGAATCATTACAAAAATCTAGGCAAGAAAAGTTAAAGATTGGTTAAGACTGAGATAATGACAACATATAATGAAGGGATGATTTACATAGCACTTCGAACAAGTAAGGCTCAGTGACCCACTCCAATGACGAGAAAAAGGGAAAGAGTTCCAGCTTGGATGACTGTGCAGATGGAAATGCCTCTAATTAAAATAAAGAGTACAGAAGGAGGAGGAGATGAGAGCACAGAAGGAGAGGTGACCAGAAGAGGTGAGAGCTTCTGAACACGACGAATTTTCTGTCTTAGAAGTCATTAGGAAATATGAGTAAAGGTCAGGAAAGTAATACGAACTGGAAATAGAGAACTGGGACACAAACAACAGATGTTAACGATAGCGGAAGTCATGAGACTGGACAAGATAGCGGAGAGAAAGCTTTTGGCCTAAGTGTGAGCAAGGAGCTGCCAAGAGTAATAAATAAGGTCAAAAAGGACCAGGAGACAGCAGTATGCTAGCACTCAGGAGAGCAGGTTATTTCATGAAAACAGGGATGCCAAAAGCATATAGTGTGCTATTGAAAGGTCAAATAAGACAAGTGAAAATAAGCCATTGGCTTCAGAAATCAGTTGGTCACTGATGACCTTTATAGTTTTAATAGTGGTGAGCTTTAAAAAGAGAGAGACACAATTAAATAAGAAGTGAAGAACTGTTGGGAGTGCAGATAAATTTGGCACTGATGAGAAAGAAAAAAACATTATATGGAAAATACGGCACATAATGCACATACACAGTGGTGACCAAAAGGTTTCCTGAGTTTCTGAAGCTTTGCTACCATCAAGTAAAAGATACATTTGTAAAATGCAAAGTTTACTTATCGAAGTAAAGATTTATATTCCAAGAAGTCTGTGTTTGAGAATGCCTCAAGATTCAAATAAGCCATACAATAACAGAAAGGGAAATATTATTTCATTTAGGTAATGTCTGAATTAACATCCACAGTCTTCCAAAGGGGATCCTATAACTTTTGAATTTACTCAAATTTGCAATTCTTGCTATCTTGGTAAGATATAAATAGGCTAATGCCTTCTTGCCTTAAGAATTGGTTAAACACACACACACATTACTCCCAACTTCAAAACTGAATCAATATTCCTTATATGTACCAGTTAGGATTCCATAAAGAAATGTCATTCATTACAAAGAAATAACTGTCACTCTATGTACAATAGAAAAAAAAGTCCTCACAAGAGGACAATGTAAATAATAATCAAAAGCTATGTTACTGCTGCTGCTGCTGCTAAGTCGCTTCAGTCGTGTCCAACTCTGTGTGACCCCATAGACGGCAGCCCACCAGGCTCCTCTGTCCCTGGAATTCTCCAGGCAAGAACACTGGAGTGGGTTGCCATTTCCTTCTCCAATGCATGAAGTGAAAAGTGAAAGTGACGTCACTCAGTCATGTCCGACCCTCAGCGACCCCACGGACTGCAGCCCACCCGGCTCCTCCGTCCATGGGATTTTCCAGGCAAGAGTGGAGTGCCATTGCCTTCTCCAAAGCTATGTTACTGCCTACCCCCAATATGCATAACCTTTCCATAGGTCTTAGAAAGAACCAAAAAATTGGTCTCTATGAGAAATGTGTGGGAAAAATTAATTATTCAGTAATGCTGCTTATTTTCTGAATCAATACAGCATCATTCCTAATGACTACACCATCTTCCACAATAGCAGAATAGTTGAACTTCTTAATCTAATTGCAATCACAACCCATGAAGCTCAAAAACTGCATAATTATGACACAGAACTTTATCTGTCTCCACTAAAAGATTATTCAGAATTAAACATTCATAAGACAACTAAAAATCGCCATTCATGCCAATAATTCAGTAAGTCCACTATAACTGTTAAGTATTAACGACGTAAGTGTGAGAGCTATTAGATCACTAGCCGCATTTTAAAAATACAGATCCAAAGTGAAGCTGGATCAAGATACGTGCATAGCCTAATAGTTCTCAAAAACACACACTGAAAATTAAAATAAGGCTTAAATTAGTACACATGAATTTTTAATATATGGTGTCTTTATTTCACAGTATCTCATCTCTTAAATACAGCCTCAGAAACTTCATTCAGAGATGTTTCAATATCATTTGTATGTGTTAACAACTCTGCTCCTTGCTGCTAGTTATTTCACGAACTAATACATGTTTTTTCATTTTGTTTTTAAAGAAGACCAACACAATACGAAACACAATACGAAAGCACAAACACTCTACAAGTCAGGCTGCCCGTTGCAGATTGGTCACAAAGTCGTAACCCATATACTGATTTTCTTTTATATTTGGTGGAAATTTATAAACAATACCATTTTACAAAAGCATCATTCTTCAGAAGCCGAACTTCAGACCAATTACTTTTGTTTCCTAACTGAATCTAATTAAATGCTGTATTTTTGTGTTTAGGTAGTTAAAGTTACAAAGACGAAATTTAACTATGAAAACATAATTCTATCTTCAGGACCAGAACAGAAAATTCATTTAAAATTCTCTAAAATATGAGACTTGAAAGCTAAAAAAAAGACTGAGAATAAAATCTATTTTTCAGATCTATTTTATCTGCTTCAAGAACATAATGAAAATGTATGTATACACTGAGTTTTTTACATATAAAATCAATTTTTACTACATCTAAAAGCTTAAAATATTATTTTACTAACTTTCATGTACAATAATGCTTTAAATCAGATTTACATAGTTATGAATTAAGCTAATCTTTAGGAGCTACTTACAATCCAGAAGGCAAATTCCTGGCCACAGTGACACCAAAGGAATGCCGCACAGCTTCAACAAGGATGAAGTCACCCAGTGCTGACAAAAACCAGGAGCCCAGCAAAAAGGACTAAAAACAAAGCAGGAAGAACATTAGAGGGAAGAGTCTTCTAAAAATAACCTTTATTCAATTAAAACCAACTCAGGTTTACACATACTTTTTTAAAGTTTCTTTTTGTTCCAATACACTTTTCAAAATGAGGGATTAAAACCGTATTGATCAAATGTTATTAACTTCCATAATTTCTAAGTCTATTGAAGAAAAGATATTTACAGCATGATTTATTTTTACAAGTAATACACAAACCATTAAGCAAATTAAGTGATAAGAAGTGTATTAAAAGTCCTAATTAAAGTGGTTATTGCCCACTTGCACTGATATTATTATCTACTTTCACCATTATTATTATTTTATTATGCTAAGGGCTTCAATTTCAAATTTTGATTTGGTTAATGTCCATGCTCCAAGTCAGACAGAGGATTATGTAGTAAAAAGAAACTGTTAAAAATAACACCAAGCTAACAAAACTACTTAAAAATAAGAAAACAAATATCTTTTCCTTGTAACTGAAGTAACAAAGGGAAAATACATAAAAACTTACTGCAAATTTTCTGCTTCCATATCTTCTTTCAAATATCCTAAAATTATAAATAAGCAGACTACTGCTGAAAGTATCTTTCAGATCAAGGCAAATTATTCTTCCAGAAATCAACCTCCAGATCTATAGGTGGGGAATTAAAAAAGAATAACAAATATGAGTAAGCTCTGTTGGGGGTCTCTTCGTTAGCAAATTTATCATGTTTATTTCAGACTGCTTATTTTTAACACTCTAAGCTCAGATTTCCCAAGGCAGAACTGAAACTCTCCATCTCTGTTGCAGCTCTTAAGAGACGCACACTGAGGGCAACCTAGGAGGTTCTGGCAGGAGAGTGGGGCTATTCTCACTCTTGGACAGAGGATGGTTGTCCTCCACCCAGGCAGGTCCCAGCCCTAGAGCACAGATGCCCACCAAGTGGTCCAGGAAAATGGGACTGGTGCCAACTTAGCCAGATGAACCAAAGTAACACCACCCCATGATCGGAAAGGTGCCGACTCGGGGCCACAGGGCCCTGACACTCCCTTAACAGCAGTGTTTCTCAGGGCTGGCCAGATGCTAGAATCCCCTGGGGATCTTTCTAAAAAGTACACCAACTCTTAGGCTCTCTGACTCGGCTGTCTAGGGCAAGGTCTGGGCATCAAGAAAGAAAAAAGGCTATGTAGGTGATTCTACTGCATGGCCAGGGTTAAGAATCATTCTACTATAGCAGCTGAAATCATAACAGAAGCTCTACAACATTCCCACAGAAACCAGTAGCATAGATAAATAACTCAGTCATAGGAACCTGGTGAAGCCCACCTGAGCAATGGCATTAATGCCATCCTTACAAAGAAAAAGTGTCACGCTCAAGAATGGATTAACACACCTGCCAATGCAGGAGAGGTGGGCTCAACTTCTAATCTAGGAAGACCCCACATGCCTTGACGCAACTAAGCCAGTGCACTACTACTACTGAGTCTGCAAGCTGCAACGACTGAAGCCCCTGCGCCCCAGAGCCCTGCTCCCCAGCAAGAGAAGCCACTGCCACGCGCAGCCCGAGAACGGCCCCCGCGCCCCAGAGCCCTGCGCCCCAGAGCCCTGCTCCCCAGCGAGAGAAGCCACTGCCACGTGCGGCCCGAGAATTGCGCCCGCGCCCCAGAGCACCTGCTCCCCAGAGCCCTGCTCCCCAGCAAGAAGCCACTGCAACACGCAGCCCGAGAACTGCAGCTGGAGAGCTGCCCCTACTCGCCACAACTAGAGAAATGCCCCTAAAAACAAATAAATGAAAAATCCAAATATTTTTTAAGAAAAGAATGGACTATCACGCTTAAAATGGCTAATCAAGAATTTAACAAAGAAAAGGTGGCAGATTATAACCATAATTTGCACTAACATTCTGTGATACTGTGATTTATAGATTAGAAATGGGGCTTCCCTGGTGGCTCAGCTGGTAAAGAATCCACATGCCAATGCAGGAGATGCAAGAGACTAAAGTTTGATCCCTGGGTCAGGAAGATCCCCTGGAGAAGGAAACGGCAACCCGCTCTCCAGGAGACTGGTGGGCTACAATACAGGCCATGGGGTTGCAAAGCGTTGGATATGACTGAGACGCGCACGCACATACACACACATTTAAAAATATATGTTTGGTCTTTGCCCCTGTTTCTAGCACAGAACTCTTAAAGCCCTTTAAATTTCCAAAGTGAAGAAAGCCATCACGGTGTCTTTTGTCAGATTAATGAGGTGACTTTTGGAAGTACCTAAGAATGGGGACTGGCTTCCAGGAAACCAACTCTGTGAATAGAAGGTTGGAACCTTCAGTCCCATGCACTGACCTCAGGGAGGTAGAGGAGCTGGAAGGTGGGTCAACTAACAGATGGCCTGTGACGTAATCAATCCTGCCTGTGTAATGCCCTGGAGGAGGGCATGGCAACCCACTCCAGTATTCTTGCCTGGAGAATCCCCATGGACAGAGGAGCCTGGCAGGCTACAGTCCACAGGATCGCAGTCAGACATGACTGAAGCAACTTAGCACACCTGCACGCCTGTGTAATAAATCTCCATGAAACCCTTAAAAGGACAGGCCTCTGAGAGCTTCCCGGGTGTTGAATACGTAGAGATTTGGGGCGAGTGGAGCAAAAATCCAAGAGAAACTTTCTATTGATTTAACCACCACCATAAAAGACATTCACAAACTCACAATCTGCTAGAGCTGAGAGAGCTTAGCACATCTAACAGATGCTCAAACTGAGGCAAGTTTCTGCAAATGTTAAGTATGCAAACTAATCATACCAACAAAACAGACTTAACACTGTTTAAATCTCTTGAAATTAAAAATCGCATTTCCATAGTAAAAGGTGAAGTTGAAAAGAAACATGCAAAAGGAAACTGGAAATACTGCAACTGCTTCATTATAATCTGCTTTGCTGAAAATTATCAGTAAATACAACTGGAAAAGTGACTTGTTAATGGGACAGTAATAATAAATATTTCTTACAAACTGAGAGGCTATAAGACACTGAGACTGGCAGAAAGGAGGGCAAATTGGAGCCAAGAGGCCTGCTGTCTCCTCTCCCCGGGCAAGTGGAGCAGCGCTCACCTGGAAGTCGTCCTTGACAGCCTGGAGGTCATACACGAAGAACCTCTGACAGTGCGGCAGGACGAGGGCCAGCAGGAGGGACAGGGCGCTGGGGACCAGTAGAAGACTCTTGGACACAGGTGCCTTGTCTGGGGGGAAAACAACACGGCTTTCAGAACGCCTGTCCCTAAGAGTCTAAAGACCATACGAGTGAAGAGCAAGAGAATTCACTTCTTTTGAACTAGAATGAAGACAAAGTTCACATGCTCTGGAATTAAATTCTTATTAACATACTTTTTCAAAATATCATCCTGCAGAGGTAAGTGATCAAAGGGCGCTGGGAAATGCATGGAATCTGCTGATGGGGCTTCGTTGTCATCTGGTTTTTATATGAAACCAAACCAAGTTTACTTTCATAGACTACCTTTCAGAAAAGCAGCCACTGAAGTGTAAAGAAACAGAGAGGCATGCTTTCTATCAAACTGACCAGTTAGCTCTTGAGTGTGACTGGGATTCACGTACATGAACATTTAAGAAATTTAAGTTGCTCAGTTGTGTCCGATTCTGCAATCCCATGGACTGCAGCCCACACGGCTCCTCTATCCATGGGATTCTCCAGGCAACAATACTGGAGTGGGTTGCCATTCCCTTCTCCAGGGGATCTTCCTGACCTAGGAATCAAACCCAGGTCTCCTGCATTGTAGGCGGATTCTTTACCATCTGAGCCACCAGGGAAATTTAAGAAGTGGTTAAAAGTGCTAACATGGCTGACTGCAGTGGCCTGCTGAGATTTTCCACAATAGGCACCTCTGGAGCCTTGTCTGAATTTCATGCGGCCTTCAAACGACAGCTCGGTTTCCACTTCCTTCCAATCAGTCTCTCCCATTTTAGGGGGCGCTTTTCCCCCACTCCGCACCCGTCTCCAGATACTACTTTACCAGTCAGGGTCTGGAACTTTGCCTTCCTGACTACATTAAAGGTTCCCAAGGAAGAATCTTTAATATGATTCTCTTCTATATGCTTCTGAAAGCTGGCTATAAAACCTAGCACAGCTCCTTGAGGGAATGAAATATCCAGATCATCAACACTCAAGACCACAGGAAAGTGTCACCAAAAGGGACAGTCTCAGATCATGTGAGGTGCACTTCAACAGTATTCATAATAAATTCCCTGGGAATGAATCCACTGGTCACAGTTGGTGGTGTGGTTACAGCACTTGTTTACGTATATAAAAATAGCCCAACTATTTCCTCTCTGGTAAGGTCTTACCAACAGCTAAACTCAAACCACGGGTAAAGTCGCTGCATACTGCCTCCACCACCAAGATGCAATCAAGGCTCCAGAGAATAAAGCTAACAGAGCTCTCCACCCCCTAGAAAACGGAGCCCCCACTGCCCAGGAACTCAAACGTACAGGGAAGCACACAGCTGTGAGCCTGACCAATTTTATCGAGCGCTATTTCAACCGCAGTTCTCCTCACCTGTGAAATGAAGAGAGGCTCCCTCAGAAGTCCTATGCAAAGTAAATGAACTAAAGAATGAACGCAGGGAAAACTGCTTCAACCACCACAATCACCATCCCAGGTGATGACTGCGGCAGGCACCTCCCTTATCACTCAGACAGAACTGAGGATGGAGCATGGGTGATAAAGGTGCAACTTGAAGGTTTCCTTCTTGACCCTGGATTTCATCTATGCTTGTGAAATGGGCCCCACCATTTATTCCTGCCCCTTCTTTGCAGCCTGTAAGGAACCACTGTAGGTTGAAGGTTTCCTTCTTGACCCTGGACTTCATCTATGCTTGTGAAATGGGCCCCACCATTTATTCCTGCCTCTTCCTTGCAGCCTGTAGGAACCACTGTAGGTTCACGGTCTCAGATCTCAAACGGACACCTCCACGGAACAGCAACGCTACTGCTTTTCTCCAGTAACCTTCCTGCTCCACATTCTCGGTGGCTTACATGTCACCATACGAATAAGGGGACAGTCTGCTCTGGTGTCCTCACTCATATCTCTACAGTGAACAAGCTCCTGCTGCTGGGGACCACGCATCACCCCGAGGCCCTGGATTATAGTAGCAGATGATGGACAAAGCTCCTCCCCTGTGGTCCTTACAGTCTAGACAGCGGAGAAAAGAAAATACACAAAGTGAGCTACATACGTATCATGACAGACAGAAATAAATGCTACGGGAAAATTAAGCAGGGTAAAGAGCGAGGCTGTGTGACCTACCATGGACTTCCTGCTCTCTTTCCAGGTAAGAGACAAGACTGCTGCCCACCCACACCTGCCCCTGACTGAAGTGGGACATGGCGATGTGACCTGCTTTGGCCAACTCAACATGATAGACGTTACTCCCAGGCAAACACGGGACAGCCAGTGACTGTCCTTAACCTGGGCCAGTGCTCAAGATGGAGGCTCGGCTATGAGCTGGATCCCAGCGTGGAAGACAGGGGGGACAGGTCCTCCTGGGTGACTCTCAGAGAGGGAGGCCATCAGTGAGAAACAAAGCTTGTGGTTGCAGACCCCTGACGTTTTAAAGTTGTTGGCTACTGCAGCCTAACTAACTACCCTGCCCTGGTGGAGGGGGAAACAGTGCTGGCGGGGAGAAAAAAGGGTGCTTAGAAGGCCCTTCTGACAAGGTGAGGTATGAGCAGACGCCTGGGGCCGTGGGCCCGGCAGGTGCCTGGGGAGCAGTGTTTCTGGCAGAGGGAAGGGCAAGCCCAAGGGCTGTGAGACAGAAACACGCTCCATACGCTGANCAGGGAAATTTAAGAAGTGGTTAAAAGTGCTAACATGGCTGACTGCAGTGGCCTGCTGAGATTTTCCACAATAGGCACCTCTGGAGCCTTGTCTGAATTTCATGCGGCCTTCAAACGACAGCTCGGTTTCCACTTCCTTCCAATCAGTCTCTCCCATTTTAGGGGGCGCTTTTCCCCCACTCCGCACCCGTCTCCAGATACTACTTTACCAGTCAGGGTCTGGAACTTTGCCTTCCTGACTATATTAAAGGTTCCCAAGGAAGAATCTTTAATATGATTCTCTTCTATATGCTTCTGAAAGCTGGCTATAAAACCTAGCACAGCTCCTTGAGGGAATGAAATATCCAGATCATCAACACTCAAGACCACAGGAAAGTGTCACCAAAAGGGACAGTCTCAGATCATGTGAGGTGCACTTCAACAGTATTCATAATAAATTCCCTGGGAATGAATCCACTGGTCACAGTTGGTGGTGTGGTTACAGCACTTGTTTACGTATATAAAAATAGCCCAACTATTTCCTCTCTGGTAAGGTCTTACCAACAGCTAAACTCAAACCACGGGTAAAGTCGCTGCATACTGCCTCCACCACCAAGATGCAATCAAGGCTCCAGAGAATAAAGCTAACAGAGCTCTCCACCCCCTAGAAAACGGAGCCCCCACTGCCCAGGAACTCAAACGTACAGGGAAGCACACAGCTGTGAGCCTGACCAATTTTATCGAGCGCTATTTCAACCGCAGTTCTCCTCACCTGTGAAATGAAGAGAGGCTCCCTCAGAAGTCCTATGCAAAGTAAATGAACTAAAGAATGAACGCAGGGAAAACTGCTTCAACCACCACAATCACCATCCCAGGTGATGACTGCGGCAGGCACCTCCCTTATCACTCAGACAGAACTGAGGATGGAGCATGGGTGATAAAGGTGCAACTTGAAGGTTTCCTTCTTGACCCTGGATTTCATCTATGCTTGTGAAATGGGCCCCACCATTTATTCCTGCCCCTTCTTTGCAGCCTGTAAGGAACCACTGTAGGTTGAAGGTTTCCTTCTTGACCCTGGACTTCATCTATGCTTGTGAAATGGGCCCCACCATTTATTCCTGCCTCTTCCTTGCAGCCTGTAGGAACCACTGTAGGTTCACGGTCTCAGATCTCAAACGGACACCTCCACGGAACAGCAACGCTACTGCTTTTCTCCAGTAACCTTCCTGCTCCACATTCTCGGTGGCTTACATGTCACCATACGAATAAGGGGACAGTCTGCTCTGGTGTCCTCACTCATATCTCTACAGTGAACAAGCTCCTGCTGCTGGGGACCACGCATCACCCCGAGGCCCTGGATTATAGTAGCAGATGATGGACAAAGCTCCTCCCCTGT
Source organism: Neotragus pygmaeus (assembly GCA_006410875.1). Taxonomy (NCBI): domain Eukaryota; kingdom Metazoa; phylum Chordata; class Mammalia; order Artiodactyla; family Bovidae; genus Neotragus; species Neotragus pygmaeus. Next base: position 1,833,103 of record SJYV01054331.1, read on the forward strand.
GGTCCTTACAGTCTAGACAGCGGAGAAAAGAAAATACACAAAGTGAGCTACATACGTATCATGACAGACAGAAATAAATGCTACGGGAAAATTAAGCAGGGTAAAGAGCGAGGCTGTGTGACCTACCATGGACTTCCTGCTCTCTTTCCAGGTAAGAGACAAGACTGCTGCCCACCCACACCTGCCCCTGACTGAAGTGGGACATGGCGATGTGACCTGCTTTGGCCAACTCAACATGATAGACGTTACTCCCAGGCAAACACGGGACAGCCAGTGACTGTCCTTAACCTGGGCCAGTGCTCAAGATGGAGGCTCGGCTATGAGCTGGATCCCAGCGTGGAAGACAGGGGGGACAGGTCCTCCTGGGTGACTCTCAGAGAGGGAGGCCATCAGTGAGAAACAAAGCTTGTGGTTGCAGACCCCTGACGTTTTAAAGTTGTTGGCTACTGCAGCCTAACTAACTACCCTGCCCTGGTGGAGGGGGAAACAGTGCTGGCGGGGAGAAAAAAGGGTGCTTAGAAGGCCCTTCTGACAAGGTGAGGTATGAGCAGACGCCTGGGGCCGTGGGCCCGGCAGGTGCCTGGGGAGCAGTGTTTCTGGCAGAGGGAAGGGCAAGCCCAAGGGCTGTGAGACAGAAACACGCTCCATACGCTGAAGTAAGGCTGCCAGGATGGCCAAGAGCAGAATGCGCGCAGAGCAGACAGGCAAGATACAAGCTCAGAGAAGTGGAGTAGCAAACAGTGGAGAGTCCTTGGAGGCCACAAGGACTTTACCCTTTCCTCGGAGAGTGGCAGGATGCTCTGGGGGAGGCTAAGGAGATGATAACACGATCAGACGTGTTTTCAAGATCGCTTTGGCTGCTATTCCCCATAGGAAGGCAAGTGGACAAGAAGCGAGACCAGTAAGGAGGCCACCATGATAATCCAGACAAGAGATGATCAGCGCCTGGACCAGGGTGATTTGGGTTGGGGTGGTGAAAGTGGTCAGTACTGGCGTATGTTTTGAAGGTGCGAGTGGTCAGAACTGGAGTATGTTTTGAAGGTGAGAGTGGTCAGAACTGGCATATGTTTTGAAGGTACAGCAAGCAGGATTTGCTGGTTAATGGGGTATAAGACATGGGCAAATGGAGAAATCAAAGATGCTGCCAAAGTTTCTGTTGTGAGCGGTATGAGAAACGTTGCCAGTTCCTAGGCTGGGAAATCCTGTCACCTTCGCCCTTACCTTGCCTGCAAGATCTACACCCATCTTGCAGAGCGTTCTCTAAGCCCAATGCCACCCCACCTACCAAGGCTCTAGCCTCTCCGCCAGTGCCACTCAAAGTCACCAGTCCACAGTGAGAACAGAGTGGTAACCAACACACCATGGCCTTCAGGTAGGAAGTCCTGCTATGAAAAAAATATCTGTACTGAACACGCACTCTGCTCAAATGGCATCTTATCTGCAGCCACCCCACGTGATTCTGTCTCTCCTTTGTTCTAGTTTATTTTTTCATAGCCTTATCAACAAGTGACTTATTAAATAGTGATTCATCAAATCTATGATTCCAACTGACTGTAAGATACACCATTATTTTAAGTGTTACTAAAAAAGAAACACTGTCAAATATAATTCTAAGATGGCACCAATTGTAAAATACAACCCAAGGCTAGAAACACTAAAATGTGAAAAAAATTACAATTTGGAATCAAGAAATACATTTCTTTGGGTACTGCCCATCTCGCATCCTCAGTCCCCACTAAACTATAAGCTTTTTTTTCAATTATTTATTTTAATTGGGGGCTAATTACTTTACAACATTGTACTGGTTTTTGCCACACACTGACATGAATCAGCCATGGGTGTCCATATGCTCTCCACCCTGATCCCCCTCCCAACTCGAGTAGAAGCTTCTTGAAGGCAGAGATTTTGTCTATGTGTTCACTGCTGCAGTATCCCTCACGCTTATTGCAGGATCAGGTCCACAAAGGCAGTCAACACGTGTTTGTGTGTGGAAGGGTGACTAATGTATAAGAGATGCTCACTAAATACTGGTGAAAGCAACCTAACATCCATGGTGGATAAACAGATAAATAAAATGCAGTATATCCATATAATGGAATATAATCAATTATATTCAGTCTTTAAAAGGAAGGAAATCCTTACATGCTACAACATGGATAAACTTTTTGGACATTATACTGAAAGAAATAAATCACACACAAAATGATAAATATGATTCCATTTACATAAGCTATCTAAGTAGTCAAATTCAGAGACAGGAAGTAGAATGGTGGTTTCGAGGGGCTGGGGGGAGGGAAGAATAGGGAGCTGTTTAGTAGGTACAGAGTTTCAGTTTTGCAAGATGAAAAGAGTTCTAGAGATAAATGCATAACAATGTGAATGTACTTAATGCCACAGAACCATACACCAAAAAATGGTTAAGATGGCAAATTTTATGTTATGTATGTTTTACCACAATCAAAAATAAAGACTGAAAATAAGTAAGTTATTTACTGACTTAATAACTGATCCTATTTTTTCAACCATTTTCATTCTGTCTAGGACTAAACCACTAAAAATACAGATCCGAATACTTAAATCAGAGAACCATTAAGTTCTCCTCTTAAGGTGAGCAAAAATGAGGACCCAAAAAACCAATGAGGAAAGCTACAAGATAATATACAATTGTCCAAGAAGTCCTACATCACAGGGAAAGTATACAGGATTACTATATACAGCAAGATTTACTCAAGACCTGTACATTTCACTATATGAAGTTTACTTTAAAGGAAAAAAAAAAGAACTTGAACAATGATTAAATTCTAGTTAACAACAGGTACATGTAAGTGTTTAGAAATAAGTGACTACAACTTATTTTGAAGTCATCAAAAAAATAAGACAAACTGATGAAACAGAAAACAGATATTTAATAGAACAAATGTGCAAAATGTTACCTGCAGAATCTAAGTGGTAGGGATATAGTGTTTATTACAACGATTCTTCAACTTTTCAGCATGTTTGAAATTTTTAATAATAAAACATGGAGATGGGTACACGGTGAATCACAGAATTTGAGAGCTGAGAAAACACTTCAAAATACATTAAGCAAAAACTTATAGAAACAGATAAATGCACAATTATAGTAGGAATCTTCAGCACTCCTGTCTCAGCAATCAGTGACACAAGTAGACAGGAAATCAGTGTCATGGACTGAAATGTCCACCACCCTCCTCCAGATTCATGTGTTGAAGCTCTCACCACCAACTCCACTGTATTAAGAGAAAGGGTCTTTAAAGAGGTAATTTAAGGTTAAATGAAATTAAAAGATGCTTACTCCTTGGAAGAAAAGTTATGACCAACCTAGATAGCATATTTAAAAGCAGAGACATTACTTTGCCGACTAAGGTCTGTCTAGTGAAGGCTGTGGTTTTTCCTGTGGTCATGTATGGATGTGAGAGTTGGACTGTGAAGAAAGCTGCGTGCTGAAGAATTGATGCTTTTGAACTGTGGTGTTGGAGAAGACTCTTGAGAGGCCCTTGGACTCCAAGGAGATCCAACCGGTCCATCCTAAAGGAGATCAGCCCTGGGATTTCTTTGGAAGGACTGATGCTAAAGCTGAAACTCCAGTACTTTGGCCACCTCATGTGAAGAGTTGACTCATTGGAAAAGACTCTGATGCTGGGAGGGATTGGGGACAGGAGGAGAAGAGGACGACAGAGGATGAGAAGGCTGGATGGCATCACCGACTCGATGGACCTGAGTTGGAGTGAACTCCGGGAGTTGATAATGGACAGGGAGGCCTGGCGTGCTGCGATTCATGGGGTCACAAAGAGTCAGACACAACTGAGTGATTGGACTGAACTGAAGAGAAAGGGTCTTTAAAGAGGTAATTTAAGGTTAAATGAGGTCATTAAGGTGGGGCCCTAATCCAATCTGTCCTTATAAGAGAAGAAGAGGCACCAGGGCTGCACACATACAGAAGAAAGACCATGTGAACACACAAGGAGAAGACAGCCATCATAAGCCAAGGAGAAAGGCCTCGCCAACCCTTTCATCTTGGACTTCCAGCCTCCTGACTTGTGAGCAAATAAACTTCAGTTGTTTAAGACACCCACACTGCAATATGCTATTATATCAATCAGTAAGAATATAGAAGACTTGAAAAATAGTATCAATCAATGGTGACCTGATTGACATTTATAGAAAACCCCACCCAACAATAGAAAATTACACCATATGGAACATTCTTCAAGATAGACCAACCATATTCTGGGCCATAAAACATACCTCAATAAATTTAAAGAAATTAAAATCATACAAAGTATGTTCCCGGACTACCACAAAATTAAAACCAGAAATCAACAACAGAAAGATGGATGGAAAATCTCCCAAATACAGTTGACCCTTGAACAACACAGGTCTGAACTTCAAGGGTTTACCTATGTGATTTTTTTTCCCCCAATAAATACATAATACAGCACTACATGATCCATGGTTGGTTGAATCCACAGATGCAGAACCATGGATATGAAGGGCTGACTATAGACTTAAACCTGGATTTTCAGCTTCATGGGGGTCAGTGTTCCTAACCCCCATGTTGTTCAAAGGTCAACTGCACTTAAAAATTAACCAACATACTTCTAAATAATACCTGCGTCAAGGAGGGAGTCACAAGGTAAAATAGAATATATGTTAATAGAATAAAAAAATAAAACCAAGCAAAATCTGTGGGTTGCAAACAAAGTAAGGAAATGTATAACAGTAAACGGTTATACAGGAAAAGAAAAGGTCTCAAATAATGACAAAGGCTACAAGCTTTAAAAAACCTAGAAAAAGATAAGCAAACTAAACCCTCACCAGACATATGGAAAGAATTATGAGCAGAAATCAATGAAACAGAAAACCAAACTATAAGAGAAAAAAAAAGTCAATGAAACTAAAAGCTAACTCTTTGACAAGATCAGCAAAATGGATACACCTCTAGCAGGACTGATCGGGGGAG
>SJYV01054331.1:1847774-1877366 GCA_006410875.1 Neotragus pygmaeus
CTTTGATCTGCTTTCTGTTGCTGCATTTTTGAATTCTGGGCACTCCATGTGTATGGAATCATCGTATGTGGCTTTTTGTTTCTGGCAGCTTTCACTCTGTAATTTTTTCAAGATTCTTCTATATTGTAGCCTCTGTCAGTAGCGTTCTTGTCCTTTTATGACTTGAGTAATGGTCTGTTTTATGGGTGTACTTCAGTCTGTTTATTCATCTGTTGATAAACATTTGGATTCTTTCCACTCTTTTGGCTCTTAGGGTATGCTCTTAGGCTTTTGTTTGAATATCTGTTTTCAGTCCTCCTGAGTATATAACTAGGAGATGAATTGTTGGGTCATATGGCTACCCACTCTAGTATTCTTGCCTGGAGAACCCCATGGATAGAGAAGCCGAGTGACCTACAGTCCATGAAGTCACAGAGTTGGGCATGACTGAGTGACTAACACCAGGACACCATGGTAATTCTATGTTTAACTTTCTGAGGAACCAAAAAGCTACAGGTGAGGTATTAAAAATAGTAATAGTGAAAATCCTTCTGAACCATGGACTAGGATACAAAGATATCAGATTTTCTTGTTATACATTAGAAAAACCTTTGTTTTGGAGTCAGGCAGAGCAAGTTCAGATCTAAGCCCCTCTCCTAACTAGCTGTGACCTTGAGGAAGTTATTTAACCTTTTTTATCCTATTTTTACCTAAAACATTCAGATGAGTACCTATCGCCTCAGGTGCTGTGAGCATTCACTGAGGGCTTTTTTAGGCGGTGCTTGGCATGAGGCACTCCACATGCACTGTGGTAATTCTTGCAGGACAGTACACAGTCACCGTAGCCTGGTGCTGCTCACTGCCCAGGGGAGATGGCTGTGTGCCTCCGTCACGCCAGAGAGTTGAGGGGCCCAAAAGGAAACGCCCGAAACTTTGGTGTTTTATGTTGTCTTTCCCATAGATGCTTTGCATTTTTATTTTTAGATTAATATATTGCCTGTCATTCTCAAAATTTGTAACATCCCTATTTGCAAAAGTGGAAGGACCCATTGCAAAGAAGAGACTTGTTTTTAACCTTCCATTTGATCCCTGCTTGGTTCTCTATGGATGAACCACTTCCTGGTTACACTCACAGAGGGGCCAGCAGGTTGCTAGCGATTTGCCTTGTCTTGCTGCATAAGGATTTAATGACACTTTTTACTGAATTAATAACTAGCTGCTGCTGCTGCTGCTGCTGCTGCTAAGTCACTTCAGTCGTGTCCGACTCTATGCGACCCCACAGACGGCAGCCCATTGGGCTCACCATCCCTGGGATTCTCCAGGCAAGAACACTGGAGTGGGTTGCCATTTCCTTCTCCAACGCATGAAAGTGAAAAGTGAAAGTGAAGTCACTCAGTTGTGTCTGACTCAGCGACCCCATGGACTGCAGCCCACCAGGCTCCTCCATCCATGGGAGTTTCCAGGCAGGAGTACTGGAGTGGGATGACATTGCCTTCTCTACTAACTAGCTAAACCAAAATTATTTTTTTCTAATTCTTAAAATATTTGCATAAAAAATTAAAACTTCCCATGAACAGATCACTCAGAGATTATCACTGTTAATACTTTGACAGATGTTTAAAAAAAAGACTCATGTATGAAATGTTTTTTAAAAAGTGTTATATAATAATGCTACTAGAAATATTTTGCACTTAATACTTAGGAACATTTCTCCAAAGCATGAAATATTTTTCTATAACCTAGTTCTTAAAATTGAATAGTATTCCATTTTATGGATAGGACAGTTTATTTTCCTATTGGATAGTCATGTTCCTAGTTTTTTCACGGTTACAAACAATGCTGTGATGAGTGTGTTTATAGCAAAAATCTTTTTGTATATCTATGATAATGACTTTGGGCTAAATTCCTAGATGTAGATTTTTTTTTTTAAATCAGAGATTATATATATATTTTTAAAACCTTTGATCCGTTTAGCATTTAATAAGGTCAGGAAGAAACAGTTAGAACTAGACATGGAACAACAGGCTGGTTCCAGATTGGGAAAGGAGTATGTCAAGGCTGTATATTGTCACCCTGCTTATTTAACTTATGCAGAGTACATCATGAGAAATGCTGGGCTGGATGAAGCACAAGCTGGAATCAAGGNGGTCGCCTTGTCGTGGGGAGCAGGGCGGTCCGGCTGTCCCCTCCCCCTTTTCCCTTGTCGGTCTTCGGCGAAATCCCCACAAAAAGCGCCGAGGGCGCTAGTCCCTGGACCCTCAACCCCTCCCCGCCGTGGTGGCCCGTGTCGTGTCACCGGGCGCGGTGAGTCCGTGGCGGAGCGAACCGGCTCCCCAGACTTCTGTCATGGAGTCCTTAAACGGACCCTTGCCATTAAAAAAAATTTTTCCCCTTGCGAAATTTTTACTCCTTAGTAAAGCAAATTTACTTTTCTTTTAAAGGGAGGTTGAGCTTGAAAACTTGAATGTTATGCGGTCGTTAAAGAGGGCATCCCTGATAACTCGTCTGGTAAAGAATCCGCCCGCAAACTGGGAGACCCGGGTTGGATTCCTGGGTCGGGAAGATCCCCTGGAGGAGGGCATGGGAACTCACTCAAGTTTTCTTGCCTGGAGGATTCCATGGACAGAGGAGCCTGGCGGGCTACAGTTCATGGGCTCGCAAAGAGCAGGACACGACTGCGTGACCAAGCATGCACACAGATGTTAAAGAACACATATGGGGAGGCTTTGGACACCTGATGCAAAGAACCGACTCATTGGAGAAGACCCTGACACTGGGAAAGATTGAAGGCAGGAGGAGAAGGGGACGACAGAGGATGAATTGTTTGGATGGCATCACCGACTTAATGGACATGTTTTTATTGAGTCGCTCAGTCCTGTCTGATTCTTTCTGACCCCATGGACTGCTCCAGGCCAGGATTCCATGTCCTTCACTATTTCTCCCAGAGTTTACTCAAACTCATGTCCATGAAAAGGAAAGATATACCCGTCTGAATGCAGAGTTCCAAAGAATAGCAAGGAGAGATAACGCCTTTGTAAGTGAACAATGGACATGAGAAGGAAATGGCTACCCATTCCAGTATTCTTGACTGGAGAATTCCACGGATAGAAGAGCCTGGGGGGCTACAGTCAGTGGGGTCCCAAAGAGTTGGACACAACCAAGCGACTTCAGACCAGAAATTAGAGATGGTGATAATCTGAAATATTTAAAAATTTTTGATCGATCAAATTGATCCCTACCCAGGGATTGAACCCACGTCTCCTGCATTGCAGACAGATTCTTTACTGCCTGTTTTAGTTTGGGTTTCCCAAAAGCAGACTGAGCCAAAGTTTAAAATTCAGTTTCAAGTTTGTCTGGCAGTAGTCAGTATTCTTGCCTGGAAACTCCCATGGACGAAGGAGCCTGGTGGGCTGCAGTCCGTGGGGTCTTGTTTCAGACACGACTGAACGACTTCACTCTCACTTTTCACTTTTATTCATTGGACAAGGAAATGGCAATCCACTCCAGTATTCTTGCCTGGAGAATCCCAGGGAGGGGGGAGCCTGGTGGGCTGCTGTCTATGGGGTCGCACAGAGTTGGACACGACTGAAGCGACTTGGCAGCAGCAGTCCAAAAAAAGGACCACTCTTTTGAAAAAGAGAATGGAAAGGAAAGGATGGAAGCCAATAGAGACGAATCANAGGGAGGGGGGAGCCTGGTGGGCTGCTGTCTATGGGGTCGCACAGAGTTGGACACGACTGAAGCGACTTGGCAGCAGCAGTCCAAAAAAAGGACCACTCTTTTGAAAAAGAGAATGGAAAGGAAAGGATGGAAGCCAATAGAGACGAATCATCAAACGAATCAGCACTGTAGGCAGCTGAGCCAGTGCCCTAGAATCCTGGCTTCAGAAGGAGAGGGAGCTGGGGTATTTATCCACTGACTCCTGTCAGTCACTCAGGGGTAGCCCCCTCCCCCACCCATCCAGCGGGGCAGTTGCCCAGCGCTTCCATCTCAGTGTGAGTGGGTAGGGTAGCAGAGCAAGGGCTGTGGTTGGGAAGGGTGACCTTAGGTGTTAAAGGTCAGGTTGGTACGGACATGATGGTACCATCCCACCTCTGGCTTTTCTGTTTGTGCAGCACAGTGGTAAGAAGGCTGTGCTGAGAAAATTATGTATGGAAATCAGAGGGTGGGTTTGTTTATTTTAAACAGAAGTGATGGGTTGATTTGCATCCCCCACCCCGTCTTCCTCCAGTACCCACTTTAGAAGTCCACCTCATTACTCTAGAGTTTTTTTTCATTTCTTTCTTTTTTCCCTTCCTTTCTTTCTTCCTCTCCCTCTTTCTGTCTCCCTCCCTCCCTTCTTTCCTTTCTTCCTCTCTTCTCTGTTTTCTATCACATAGCAAAGGCTGTGATCGTATGCCCTAACATGTGGTGGGGTGTCAGAACGGGAAATCAGTTTTCTGTCAAACTTCATCACTACCACTCAATGAATAGGGAAGTATTTTAAAGCAACTCATATGGAGCCTGATTGTGAGATGGTGGAACGTCCTCATCTTCACTCCGACCGTATGCTCTTTCTTGGAGGCCAAGCAAAGGTTCCTTGTCTTTCCCATGTCACAAACATAATCTGGTCTGCTGGTACCACATGTTCTCAACCACTGTTAGTTGTTTTTCTGCTGTGCATTCATTTTTCTATACCTCCCGTATGGCATCACTTCTGATTTTCTGACTTCTGTTTACAGGGGAATGGTAGTGTTGTTGCTGTTTAGTCAGTCATGTAGGACTTTTTTGGGTCCCCATGGACTGTAGCCCACCAGGCTCCTCTATCTATGGGATTTCTCAGGCAAGAATACTGGAGTGGGTTGCCATTTACTTCTCCAGGGGATCTTCCCAACCCAGGGATCAACCCCTCGTCTCCTGCATTGCAGGTGGATTATGTAACCACTGAGCCATGAGGGAGGCGCGTCTCCTAGTATAGTCATGTCCAAACACCCACAGATCAAAATATGTATTAATTTCTTACACATTTCTTTCCTTTGTTTCATTGCATAAAAGTAATGGTGTTATATTGATTATTAAAATTATGCATAGTATATTTTCCCGAGTTTTATTTAGGGTATTAGAATTACAGAATATTTGTTATAAAAGGGAGAGTTGGATCTCCTTGAATTGAGGGCCGCTAGACTATATTGTATATGCCATGCGTACATTTGACAGACTGTAACTGGGTGGGCTTTCCACGTGGCACTAGTGATAAAGAACCCACCTGCCAATGCAGGAGATGTAAGAGATGCAGGTTCGATCCCTTGGCCAGGAAGATCCCCTGAAGGAGGAAATGTCAACCCACTCCAATATTCTTGCCTGGAGAATCCCATGGAAGGAGGAGCCTGGCGGGCTACAGTCCGGTCGCAAAAAGTTGGACACGACTGAAGCGACTTAGCATGTACAGTTGGGTTCTGGATGGCTTAATGTGAATAAAGACCATGCAGTCTTAGGGCATCTTCAAAATTACATATCAGGTGTAAAAGACATTTTCTTGTGGCTTATCTTTAGGTATATGACATAATAGGAGACATAGAAGCTCTTTATTAACATAGCCATACATATTCCATAACACTAACTTGGTTAGAATATTTGTAAATTATATTGTTCACAAATAGGATTATTCTGTCCCTTACCCATTTTTCCCTTCTGAGGGTAATTTTGATCAAGTGGATGGGGTCTTGCTCATAGTACAAGAGGAGTAATAAAAGAGAATGGATACCTAACTTCCTGTTGCAGGGTTGTCCACACCACACCTTCATTTCCTAGCCCGTCCGTGTTGTTTAAACAAATTGAATATTCCTCATTCAAAGAGGCTATTGGATGTAGTGCTGTTAGTTCATGTTCTCCCGAAAGCCAACCTTGAGATAATTTCGGTGCAAATCCCACCCCTCCATTTGAGAGGTGACTCTAGGAAGCATGGTAAGGACCTAGGGAAGTGAGGGGAAGAGAGTGGTCAATAATGAGTGGGTTACAGCTGTGAGCACTTGGAAGTGAGTCCTAGTAGAGACCTTCTAAGAGCCTGAGCAGAACGCATCTCACAACTGTCTCCCCAGCAGGCAAGGAAGCCGAGCTTCGGTACCAACTCCCTTTCTCATTGGATAAGGGTCGCTCCTGAGGGTTATAACACCCTGCTGTGCTTTTGTCCATGCTCTTGCATGCAGAGAACGCCCTCCAGCAGAGAGACACAGGTACTTTTACAATTGTCCCCTGAAGCTCTAGGTGACCTTCAACATGGGCAAAGAGGCTGTGGTTGGGACAATAGCAGCATCTGCCAAAAGTGGAAAGAAGGTATTGGGCCAAATGACCAATTCCCCTTATCCTCTTACCGCAGGCCACAGGGCCGGACGTTTTTACTGGGCCAGCATTTTCCTCCCCTTGATGGAGATGGCTGAGGATTCATACCACATGACTCGTTCTGGCCCATGATGTAGCTGTCCTGGATCCTTGTCAGGGTGCAGGCTGGATTTCAGGGCATCATCAAAACAGGACAGACATGCCAAACTTCATAATCTCATGCCCTGCCCATGATATGTCCTCTGAGGAATCTGCCCAGTCGCCTCCTGTCCATTTGGGCAAGGCTAATGACCAAGATCTACATCCCCCAGGGTTGTATCAACAGAAGTGGGAGCTTGTCTCTCACTGGCTTACTCAGAGATGTGAGGGTCATTATTGGCTCAGATATTTAATTTTGCTGTGCATCTCATGGCCAGGTCATGCTAACCAGTGATAGCATGTTGATTTGATATGTTCAACATAATGTCCTAAAACAAGATATATTCTTTTACGAACTTCCCTGGCAGTCTATTGTTTAAGACTCTGCTTCTACTGCAGAGGTTGAGAGGGCGCAGGTTCGAACCCTGGTCAAGGAACTAAGATTCTGCATATTTCATGGTGCAGCCAGAACACATATTCATTTAATTTTGTAATTCTTTTCCCAAGTGGAGATAATCATAATGATTTTGTGCAGGAAACACCTTATCACTCTTATTTCCATTACTAGTAATGTTTATTATTGTAAATCTATAGAAATACCATAGAAATATGCATACTTAGGAATATCATTACCATAGCAGCTGGTTTAAAGAGGAAAAAAAGAACAGATGGAAATATTTCCTAAATTTTAGGAAATAAGCTGGAAAACAAACAAATATTAAAGACTGGCCATCATATGCCACTTTACTTTGCTTATTGACCTTATCTTTTCTATTTTTATTATGGAAAACTAAATTCAGGACTCTCTTTACCTACATCTTTAGTTCTCTCCCTGTTTTGAGCTGAATTTTGTAACCACCCCCCACCCAAAAAAATGTCTGTTGAATTCCTAACCCCAGTATCTGAGGGTTTGCTCTTATTTGCAAAAAGAGTAATTGCAGGTATAATTAGTTAAGATGATGTCGTAATGGAGTCAAGTGGGCCCAAAGTGGAACATGATTGATGTCCTCATGAGAAGATGTCCCAGACAGACACAGGGACAACGCCAGGTGACCACAGAGGCAGAGATTGAAGTGCCTGTATCTCTAAGCAAAGGAACACCTAATATTTCTGAGAAAACCCCAGAAAATGGAAAAAGCAAGGGAGGATTCTTCCCTCTAGGTTTCAGGAGAGCACAGCCCCCAGAAGTGTGAGACAATACACTTCTGTTGATGTAAGTCAACTAGCTTGTGTGCTTTTTTTTATGGCAGCACTCATCTTTTCTCTTTCATTCATATTTAAAAATTTCTTATTCTGTCTGCTATCCACCTGTTATCCCTTTCCTCTTAATTTCCACTTACATAAAAGCTGACACTTGACTTCTGCCCAGCAACCACAGGGCCAAGCGCACCATGCTCTTTCTAGCAACACCTTAGTCCCAAAGGTGACAATATGTCTGCTCTCGTATGTCACATGTCTGATGACAAGATCATGAACCCAAAACTTCACCGGTGAAATATTTATTCCCGTGATGCTCACCAAATCTGCCGTGAGTTAAGGCTGTTGTTTTCTTTCTTTCTTTTTTTGGCCGTACCACACAGCAAGTGAAATTTCACTGACCAGGGATCGAACCCTTGCCTCCTGTAGTGGAAGCATGGAGTCCTGACCACTGGACCGCCAGGGAAGTCCCAAGGCTGTTTTCTGATCTAACCAGCATCAGGGAGAAACAACCATTCCTTCACTCACTTGGCTTCATCACCTGTTCACCTGGCACCCACTCCTCCCACAGTCGTGGCTCGTCTTGACCTCCCTCTGCATCTGAACCTGTGGTCCAGTCAGTAGGACCAGTTCTGATGTAGGGTAAGAGGAATTTGAGAGGTTCCAGTCCCCTGCTCTGTGAAGGTGGCTGGATTCCATCCCCTTGAGTGGAATTCCTCTGTGAAAGTGAGTACGCACTAATGCACTCACCGGTGATTGCCTGTCTCCCCTCCTCCACTGCGAGCAGGGCCTGTCTTTAACCTTTTTATCACCTTGGCAGTGATTGACACGGTAAATCTTCAATATCCATATTTATTTACTGAATGATGTGAATGAGCCATGCTGGCTGCTCCCCACCCAGCTCTACGGTCGGGTGGGCTTCAGCTTTTCCTGAGGTCAGTGTCTGTCTCGAGTGCATGCCTTGTGCCCCCAGACTTCCCAACCTTACGGTTGTCCTTCGCTGACCCCATCTGTGACGGTGAATTTCATGGGTCAACTTGGCTAGCCCACAGTACCCAGACATGTGGTCAGACACATCTGCAGTTACTATGAAGGTGTTTTTTTAGATGAGATTAGCATTTAAATCGGTAGACACTGAGTAAAGCAGATTCCATTGCTCTGGATTGAATGTTTTCGTCCCTCTGCCAAGTTCCTATGTTGAAGCATTAATCCCCAGTGTGATGGGGTTTGGATGTGCAGGTTCTGGGAGGTAATTAGGTCATAGGGGTAGAGCTGGTATCCCTGTAAGAAGACATCGGAGAGAGGTGACCTCTCTCTGCCATGTGAGGATGCAGCCAGAAGGTGTCAGTTTGTAAACCAAGAGGGCCCTCACCGGAAGCCAAATTGGCCAGCACCTGGATCTGGACCTCTTAGCCCCCAGAACTGTGAGAAACACATCATTTAAGCCACCCAATCATGGCATTTTTGTTGTAGCAGCCTATGAAGACTAAGACAAGCCCCCATCATGATGCAGGCTGGGGTGAGGGGCATGCTGTTGCAAATAGTCCGAGGCCCTATAAAAAAGACTGACTTCCTCTAAAGAAGAGGAAATTCTGCCAGCAGATGTCTTCAGACTGGAACCGTAGCAGCAACTGTTCCTGAATCTCCAGCCACAATCACATAAGCCGGTTCCTTATAATGNTGAAAAGCCTGCCAGGCTTCCCCAGCTCTCAGTCCCCCTCCCGCAGGCTCTCAGACCTTCCTCGCTGCTCTCTGCATCCCCATCTACGACTCTTGATGGCCAGCTCCAACCTACTGCTTTTTACCACCGCTGCACTAAGCCCAATGACTTCCTTTGCCACCGCTTCAGGAAGGGGCGTGCTCCAGGGCCAACCCCTCTCCTCTGATACCCAGAACGTTTCTACAGGCAGGTGTACTTGCCCTCACGTTGCTTTCCTATCAGCACAGCTCTTGAAAATCCCTGAAAGGGAATTTCATCATTTACAAAATAGAAAAATGACCGTTAAGTTCATTTGTGTTGTAAAGAACAGGATTACTGGACACAATGGTTGTTGGGAATGAACTGTTTGATAAGTGAACAGCACATACTAAGGATGGGAGGCTGTTGACAATCAAAATCCAATGAAGTTGAAAATGGACAAGAATTTCCATGGTCGCTCGTGTGCTAGCATATGGGGTTGACATTCTCGTTGTTTGACGCAGAGAATTCAGCAGCATGTGTGAGGAGCTGAAGCGTCTGTGAATTTCAATAAGTACACAGCTTACTAAATATACGTGCGGTTTCGAAACTGTGTTATTTGTTCCACCCAGAGAGTCTCATTTTAACACAGTTTTGAATAAATTCCTTGGTTGCTTAAAAGCTTGTTTGGTTCCTCTTCAGCAAAGCATGCAAGGTTTTGATGCTGAAAAAAGAGAAGACCCTATCTTCACTTAAATCTGCCCACAAAGGATTGGGGGGAAACATCAACAGAAGTGCCAGAGACAAAGGACAATAAACTCAGCCAGACTGTGCAGCCTGCAGACAAGGCCAGACCGACCCCGGTGAGCCCGAGGTTCCTGAGCTCAGATGCGAAGGCTGAGGACACATGAAGGGGAGGAGGAGCTGCACACATTTCGCCGGCAGAAACCCTCCCCCCAGATCCTAGCGATGCCCTGCCCAGTGAGGACGGGCTGGCAGGGAGAACCTGCGTGAGAGGAAGGGGCAGGCAGGCTGAGGCGTGGGGGTGGTGGCGGGCCTGGCCGTGCAGAGAAGGAACTCTCCCACTGCAGGGAAGGTGCAGACGACTCAAGGCAGATAGTTCAGACTCAGAAAGAAAGCAGGTGTCTGAGGCTGCAGTCCAGGAGCCACGGTCCCAAAGCGATTCTCTGCAGACAGCGAGAGTGATCTGGGTGCTCTGCGGACCTTGCGTAGCGTGTCAATGTCACAGATGTCAACGCAGCTGACATTTCATGCTATTCACGGCCCCTGACCCATGTAACAGCCTACCATAGGTCAGTGTGATCTAGGCAGTGGAACAGCAACACGTGAGAGACACATGGTCCGGGTCCACCCTCAGCGGACTTCCATTCTAGGAATATGAGCGGGGCCTGGGCGCAGATGAAACCCCAAACATCATATAAACACGTCAGACAACAGATGGCAGTGAGTGTGACAGAGAAGTGGAGCCAATGCCAAAGAGGGGGGAGGGGAAGGGGGACAGGGGCACAACTTTAAAGGGAGGAGAGGGNTTTTTTTTTTTTTTTGCAACATAATTCCAAGACCATATAATCATCTGACTAAAAACAGACCATAGTGATAATGACAACCCTCTATCTGCTCATATTCCTCGAGTTGGAAGGCACTTATCTCCCACTCCTGAGGTTTCCAGGTAGAGCACAACCATTTGTGTGGCACAATGCTGCCTCACTCTGTCCTCCTCTGAAAGGAAGTACCTTATCTGAATAGGGAGCTTCAGATAATGAACTTACAGCTTAGCTCCTTCCTCTTTCTTTATTACTGGTGTATGCTTGCCTGTAGAAGGCACATGTTTTAGGCTGCTCTTGATCATGAAATAAGTGATAAAGTCTTTGTCTTTACAATGGAGCAGGAGGCTGTGGTTTTCTAGCACTGCCTCTAATTCTGAGGGTAAGTATTGGGAATCTAATTCTCCTCATGTTTCTATACCTTCTTCTCCCATTGGTCTATCAATAATGAGGCCAACATTTGCATTCTATCTGTCTGGTTCCAGTTTTTAATCTCAAATGGTTCAAAAGTCTAGTTGAAAAGGGCATAAATACATTGACCTCCTTGTGGACAGCAGTCTTCAGAAGCAGTGGGCTCCATGAACTGGTTTCCTTGGCAACCACAAAGTAGCCTTCATCTTTCTCCTCCACCCCAGTAGTAAAATCTTCAGTGCTTGTGTATATCAAAAACAGCTGTGATTGCTCCAATGTCACAGCAGCTTTAACTAATGGTGCTGCTCCTGCTGTCCATGTAGGACTCACAGCTGTAAAAGCCTGAAGGTGAGGACACTGCTGTCTATACAGAAGGCCCTCTCCATCACTGCTGGCAGTGCTACCTTTTGTTATTAGCAAGTCAGCTTGCACCTTGGTCTCTCAATGTCCTACAGGATTTCAGCTGATGAGCCCCCTGTATTCTTCATCCTGGGACCCAGGCCAAAAGAATATGAGAACCAGGCTGAAGGACAATCTGACGGAAGGAATCCACGCTGTACAGCAAAGTGCACAAATCTTAAGTATGTATATGTGTGTGTTAGTCACTCAGTCGTGTCCAACTCTTTGTGACTCCATGGACTATAGCCCACCAGGCTCCTCTGTCCATGGGATTCTCCAGGAAAGAACACTTGAGTGGGTAGCCATTCCCTTCTTCAAATATTAAGTGCACAATCCAATAAATTTTATATATCAATACATCTGTGGAAATATTGCCCAGATCAAAATACAGAATATTTTCAGCACTCCAGAGATGATTTTCTCATGCTTCCTCTTATTTCAAACCTCCCCACAACCAAAGGTAATTATGATATTGATTTCTATCATGTTCTTAAACTTGATGTAAATGGAATAATAAAATATATATTCTCTTGTGTCTTTTTAAAAATTTATTTTCTATTGAAGGATAATTGTTTTACATAATTTTGCTGTTTTCTGTCAAACCTCAACATGAATCAGCCATAGGTATACATATATCCCCTCCCTTTTGAAACTCCTTCCCATGTCCCTCCCCATCCAACCCCTCCACATTGATACAGAGCCCCTGTTTGAGTTTCCTGAGCCATACAGCAAATTCCCGTTGGCTATCTNTCCAGGCTCCTCTGTCCATGGGATTTTCCAGGCAGGAGTACTGGAGTGGGGTGCCATTGCCTTCTCTGGGATATGTGTATATGCATTGCCAATTCACTTTGCTGTACACCTGAAACTACCACAACATTGTAAAGCATCTACACTTCAATAAAAGTTAATTAAAAACAAAAAAGCCTAAATACTAGGTGAAAATTTTTTAAATTAAAAAAAAAGTTTTAAAAATCTTGAATTTGCTGTATCCTGGAAATTATTTACATAGCATTTACACTGCATTTACAATTATATAGCATTTATTTATTATTTATATAGCATTTACATTGCATTAGGTACTGCAAGTAATCCAGAGATGATTTCAAGTGTACAAGAGGATGTGTAGGTTATACACATATACTATGCCATTTTACATAAAGAGACTTGAGCATCCTTGGATTTTGGCATCAGTGGGAGACCAATCTCCCAGCCATACTGAGTGCCACTGAGTGCCAAATGTATTGGTTTTATCTCTTGCAAGAAAACTGAAGATCAGAGAGGCTAAATGACCTTCACAGCTCTGAATCCAGGTCTAGAGGTGTTTTTTGAGACATATGAGAAAAGGTACGTGTTTCAGCTGCTCCAGAGTTGCCTTTGAAGGAAGAAATCTTCACCTCCTGATGCCATGCAGCAGGAAGGATCTGGTGTCACCCAGGTCCGGACTGTCGCTCCCCATGTTTAACTGAAATGAATCACACCTTTCTAGGGAAACTCAGGTTTACAAGATACAGAAGAGATAAAGGGGTCATGTAAACAGTACCACAAGAAAAACAAGCAAATCTAAAACATGGACCATTCTGCAAAACAAACTGGCCGAGTCTTTTCAACAAGCCAATGCTACGGTTGAGGGAAGGCAGGAGAGTTGGAACAGCTGGGCATGGCTCTGAGTTAAAAGAGACGAAACAAACCCAGAACGTGTGGTCTTGAATAGGACTTTGATTTGATCCTAAAGGGAAATCAGAGAATTGAATATATACGGAATATTTAGACAAAACTAGGCTCAAGGCTGTGTATTGTCACCCTGCTTATTTAACTTCTATGCAGAGTACATCATGAGAAACGCTGGGCTGNAAATAAAGTCTGACACTGTTTCCACTGTTTCCCCATCTATTTTCCATGAAGTGATGGGACCGGATGCCAATTAAATACATCCAATTTCAGGCGCACACAATACAATATCCAGGATTATAACTAACTTTATATTAAAGTCGATATTCAAAACTATAAATATTAAATATCCTTTGCTCTAGAAATACAACTAGATCATCAGAAAAGAAGTTGAATCAGCTTCTAATTTCCTATTTTTTCTGCTCTGCCAAAAAGAATGATAAAGCTAGAAAAAGCAAATCAAACTGTTCACCCAGAGAACAAACAGCCAGACTGGGAAAGGAGACCACGAGGGAACGTGTCATGTTTAAAGGCCTTTCTAGACTGGATGGATGGAAACAACATGCAGATGAAACTGCTGAACTGATGTGAGGGTCTCTGAGAAAATGTCACCGTGTGCAAATGTGTCCAAGAAAGGAAAATCCTAGAACTGGCAGATAAAATTGCTAAACTGCTTTGGGAGCCTGTGATGAACCAGTGTCATAAGCAGGGGGCTCCAAACGGGGATGACTGTAGCACTCAACCTTCTACTGGGTTAGTACCAAGGTGGCCGAGAAGGGGGAAAGTGCCCTCTTTTGGCCCCAGGTCTGGGGCTTATAGTGGAAGCCTCAACTGCACGGCATCCTCACTCCCACTTTGGCTAGGAACTGTCAGTCAAGACATAACCTGTGCAACCCACACACGTTGACCTTGATCTAAAAGAATCAACTACAGCCTAAAAACCAGACAAAGCTATGTAAAAGTCTAAAACACATTGCTTATAAATTGTGTCTTGGCAAAGATGTTCAACGTGTTGGCAGAATTTGGCAAAAATGTTCACTAAGAATGAGCATGGTTCCCAGATGTACCTCAGTTTCTGTGTGCTGGATACGCTTGGAAAATCTAAGGAATGTGACATAATATCATGTAAAGTGTTTAGAGCCACCAGAATTCTTTATTAGGGAAGGACAGGGGAGAGAAGACTGAAAAAAAAAAAAATAGAAAAAGAGTAGAAAAGGAGAAGGAAGGGGTGGAGGGGCAAAAAGAAAAATAGAAGAAATAGAATGGAAAAAATGAGATACTTAGGAAAATATAAAAAGGAAAATGGAGTAAAAACAAAGAAACAATTAAGACCTGTAACCCCATCTCTCACAACAGCATCGCAAAGAATGTCACTTCAATCCAACAGGGCAGGACATAAGCAACAAAAAGACCCTGATGCCGGGAAAGACTGAAGTCAAAAGGAGAAGGGTGTGGCAGAGGATGAGACGGTTAGATAGTATCACGGATTCAGTGAACATGAATCTGAGGAAACTCTGGGAGATAGTGAAGGACAGAGACCCTGGGGGGGCTAGAGTCCGCCATGGGGTCACAGAGTTGGACATGACCTACAAATGAACAACAGCAGCAGCTATTCTAAAGGATCAAGGGTAGGTGGGAAATTTTTGTGCTTCATCAATTTGGAGAGACAATGAAATCAGGAAAAATACCCCCCCTCTCTCTAAGGAGGCATTTTTAATATATATGGAAGGCTGTGGAAGGCAAATTTCCTTTGGGTGGTGCCCACTGCCAACCTCAACTGTGTGCTTTCCTACAAAGGCCAGGGGTCCAGGACTCTCAGCTGCAGGTGGTGAGATCAAACGGTTTCAATTTGATATCACAATGTAAACTACGCGTTTTTGACAAAGTGAAGAACTACCCAGAGAGAAGGCAGAAACCTATGAGAAACCTGAAGCAATTCAGGAAGCCCAGATGCATTCACAACCTATTTTAGACTCAGGGAAATGGGCTACAGGAAAACAAAAATCAGAGCTGCATCATCAAGCTATCTTTTATAGGAAGGCTATTCCACCAAGAATCAGGCTATTCCTCATTCCAAAGATCCGATACCAGCATCCTCACAATGCCTCCAGTTATATAGCTCTGCAGTTTCCTATCAGAGTTCTCTGTCCTCCTGGAGACCCACAGAAACAGCACCTCCGCACTTTTAATACATTATTCCCCATCAAACGCATCAGCTACACAGCCTAGAAGACATCACTGTAGGTCACCATTTGCCAGTGTGTTTCCACAAACACTTGCGCTGAATGATGCGAAAACGTGCTCTGTGAACAGAAGGACTTGCTTGTCAAACAAGTTTGAGAGATGCTGGAATTTAACAAAGCTAAAGTTGTTTATTTATTGCTAGATTTCTCAGTGCCTTTAAGATGTCAATAGAGCCTGTGAATGTCTAAGAGTGCTACATTGCCCAAACATGCTTCATGGGAGTCTCATCACCTTTTCATTTTGCTAAGCATCCTAACAGACAAGTGTTTTGTCAAACACATTTTGAGAAATATGGAGACAAAGAACAGGTCTGCTAGATGGGAGGAGAAATTCATATCTCACATATTGTTTGCACATTTAACTTTTTGCACAGATGCATTATGTAATTATCCTTCACTTCTGTGAACAAGAAATCCTTTGTATCTAAATTCACAGCATCGAACCTGCTCTATGCATAGGTGTGATGTTGCGTGGGAATGTCTGGCTACTTTTTAAATTCTAATTTTCATTCCATTATTCAATAAAAGAAAAAGATAATCACATTGTACCTAACTCTTTCATTCCCTTCACGTGAATGTGGTAGCAGGCTTTAAGTGAAATTCCTTGAGTGTTTTACAAGGAAAGATTTTACTCATACAGAAGAGCCCTCCAAAACTCTATATTTGGGAACTCCAGTATGAGTTAAATGGAAAAGTAAATGCTAATATTTCACTAATCCTTGAATTTCACCCTGACTTCTGCTGTGTTCTACTCTTTCTAAAGTCCTTGACTGCTTTTGAGTTCATCAAGAGCTCTGGTTAAATAAACGTTAAACTAACAGGAACAAGAATTGTGTTCTATATAATGTGGGGTCCTCATCAGTGATTTTAGGTTTTAATTGTACATCTGTGTACAGTATATGCAACTCTGTTAAGTTTGTCCGAGCACACTGCCCTCAGAGGGATAAACTCATGGTGCCTTTAAGGTGACTTCAGTGACCATAGCTGCATCACTTTTGCTAATACTCCCTCGACTGCAAGATATTTTCTCAAAAGAAAAATAACAAAGTGCTCTGCCTGCCAGATACTGCAGGGGACACTTAAACTGTCTATCATAAACCCAGCAAAAGGATCACTGAAGTCAACCAGCCTTGAGAATTTCTGATATTATACCTCCCTTTGGTAAAGCCATTTCCAAAGATTGTCATTTCAAATGTGCCTCTCCGTCCAGCAAACTTTGCGTTTCCTTTACACCCCCCACCCAGGACAGGGCCAGACATCACTTTGCTTGGTCCCTGCTCTCCCTCTCATTCATGTCTCATACATTTTCATTTAACCACAGTCCTCAGTGAACACCACTGCTTTGCCATGTGTACCTCTGGCAGGACGGAAAAAGGATGGTCCTTATGAACAGATGGTCTTTCCAAGGAAAAGTAGCTACATTTAAATACGGATAAATGTACTGTAAATAATGGCCTTAAAAGGATTTAGGTCTTTAGGGGGAAAAATATGGGAGCATAAAATACTATTCTTTAATTACATGAGATTTTTTTTCCCTTCCCTTGAAGACAAAACCAATTCCTAATGAAGCATAATGAATCGTAAAGAGGCACCAATGCTCATTCCAACAGCTGTTTATTGATTAGTGTTGACTGAACACAAACAGACAAGTGCCGCTTGCCACCGCTGGTTAAGTGATGGGAAGAGGCACTGCCTCCCCTTACCACCACCCCTGCTTAGGTTATTTCCAAAGACAAGTTGACTTTTTTTTTGTCTCCAGCAGCTGAGCTCTTATTTTTAAAGGGCTGCCTTATAACTAGGAAAGCAATTGGAGGGAACAGGCTTTCCATGTCCAATGCGTTATCTGGCAAGGACAGATTGTTTTAGGGTGTAATGGGAAAGATTTTTCATGAAACTACATTTCAAACAAGCAGCATATGCTTGATTTTCCCTTCTGCTACTCATCCTGCCATTTGTTAATTTTTGTTATTGTTGTTCTCCGGGACTCCTAAATTTTCATACAAGCTGTCTCATCTGAAACTAACACAGCTTGGGGTGGATTACTGGTTGGGATACAAAAACCTCCACCTCCACTGTAGCCTTTTTTTGTTTGTTTGTTTCCAGATTTTCCATATTTAATCAGTGTTCACTGGTGAATGAGTGATTTCCCACTGAACGACGGGGCAGTGTGGCGGGGCAGTGAGGGGCTGGGCATTCTCTATTTACATTAGCTGTCAAAGGCTGAAATGTGACTTTAGGATACGTGAGGACTTGTCAGCCCCCTAGGCTGCCCGCACTCATGGGGTCACAGCCCCAAACAGAAGTCTTGAGCAATTCTGAAATTGGGAATTAGAGTGAATTTTTTCCCCTTTAACACTGTAATGCTTCATATTAATTTAAATGATTCTCTCAGAATGATTCTGTGGCCCTGTTAGATAAAGTTCAAGGAGATGAATTTCCGTCATGCAATCTGAGGCCTATTTGAAAGCAGTCAGCTTTACAAGATTAAAAAAAGAATTACAGTGAATAGGTAATCTATGGATAACAGGTGTTTTGATAGAAGCAAGGATATTTTTCTTAAAAATGTGAGCACACCTGGGAGAGGGGCACCTCTATTAGTATCTTTGCTGGGAAGGGCTTCTCATCAGACTCATCTTGTGTTTGGAGATTTAAGGCATGAACAGCTCTGTCTGAAGGGTCCTAACTCCAGGGGTGATTTCAGTACAATGGAAGCTATGGCTGGAAGGGTCCATAAACTCTGTTTGGAGCTAACATCCTCCTATGATCAGTTGAGGAACCTGGAGAGATTCGCTCCTCTATGTGGGTCCACTTACAGGAAACAAGCTGAGACAGAGTTTGCCAAGAGACAAAGAGAATGCCCTGACGTTTATTTCTATAACGTGTGCATCAACCAAGTCTAAGAAAAGGATCTTGGAATCTGCCCAGTGTCTTTGGTTGGCTCTGGGCTTTTCATTCCTAGATTTCCCCATTCATATGTTCTATGACTGTGGGCAAGCTAAGTCAACTCGTTAAGGTTCAGTCCCTCCTCTGTTATATGGGCAAGATCATATCCATTTCAAGGGTCACTGGGCAGATGGAATGAGTTAGCAAAGGGTCGAGCATGCAGGAAGGGCACATTAAAAGGTAATAAAATATAATCATATATATCACCAATGCCATTTCCTTACTCTATTTCATTTCTCCCATTTAGTTCATCTGGTCTAAATGCTTGGCTGTCTTCTAAACTCTCTCCTTTCCACTCATATCCTCCAGTCTGCTTCCACTCAAATGCTACATGATCTTATTGAGAAACAAATCTGATTCCCTCTGTCCCTGGCCCCTCAGTGGTTTCCCACCATCCATGAGATAAAGATGAAGATCCTAAGCATAATCCAGAAGGCCTCAATTGGCCCTGCTCATCTTCAGTCTCATCTGACATCTTCAGCCTTCTCAAATCCTATGCTCTCACTGTATCAACCCCTCTCCCTTGCCACGGGGCCTCTGCACACGCTCCCCTAGCTCATCTACTGGGTTGGCCAAAAAGTTACTTTGCGCTTTCTGTAAGATATTATGGGGAAATCTGAGCAAACTTTCTGGCCAACACAATACTTCCCCCATCTCTGATTCGACTTAGTGAACACCTATCCATCTTTCACATCTCAATTCAATCATCAATTTCCAAACAAGATCTCTTATGGCCTTCCCAGTCGGGCAACTTCTCTTTGGTTAAAATCTTCCAGCACTAATATACCTTCTTTACAGCACATACCAGACACATAATTTTATGTTTCTGTATTTTTTAAATTAATTTCCAGCTATCCTATGAGACTGAAGACCTTCTGAGTGTATGGAGCATGTTAACTTTTACTCAACATTTCATCAGGAAGGTTCTGCATAATATGTATAATAGTTGCTCAATTAATATCTGCTAACTGGAGTTATTTGGGCCAAAAGGGAGGTTTTATTTTTCTCCTTATCCCACCGCTTTCTGGTACATAGGAGCTGCATACATTACCTGCACTAATGAAAATATGAGTATAATGTCTAAAACTTTCCTCTTTTTCCTAGTACTGCTATTAAGTAGAACCACAGAAGCAATACTTCACAGGGGCACTGTGGAGGCTTCCTGTATAAAATTTTTTGGGAAAAAATCTAGTCAGTGCCATATAAAAGGAACAATATGGTCCTCTTGGGCCACAGTGGCATTTCTCAACAACCGATATGGATTACTTCATAATTGCTACAGCTACAGCAATCTATTCTGGCCATAAAGTCAGGCCAGTGTGAACTGTTATGACCCCTGTGTGTTACCTTTGCCAATGTTTTGCCAAGTTGTACCCCAACCCCAAAATCATAGATGGTTTTCTACAAATTGTCCAAGTAACAAAAAAGTAAAGTTGTGCATGGTTTTACCTCTGTTTGCATAATAAGTACAGAAACTCTTGTGTTAGAAGTTCTCCAAAAGGAAAAACGGTGAACTTGTCCTCAAACCCTGCTCCTCAGTGTGGTGGGTAGAGGCTTCCCTTCTGCAGTTAAATACCTACAGAAAGACTTCAGATGTGCAGGCCATGATGGCCGAGCTCTGAAACAGGAGGGAAGCGGGCAGGGTACAACCTTTGGAAGAATAACAAAGCCCAAGACACAACATAAACTGATTAGAACCACATGAGTCCAAGGTCGAGGGCAAGTGGCTTCCACCAAACCTCGAGCCTCAGTATATGCTCACTGTAACACAGCAGCAAGCTAAGGCACCATGACAGTTCCAAGGCCAAGCATCAGAGACCCAAGAGTAGGTAGGGGCCCAATTCCTGGAAATTTCTACCCCTTCCCCAAAATAGTATAATAGAATAATCCTCCCACATATTAGCACATGAGATTACCCAGCCCATAAAAACTAACCACATCATATTTCAAGGGCACTCTCACCTTCTAAGATGATCTGTACACTCTGTCTGATGGAATGTTTCTCTAAATAAACCACTCTTTTTTTCCCCCCAAACTTTAAACTTTTATTTTGTGTTGGGGTACAGCTATTTAACAATGTTGTGATAGTTTCAGGCGAATAGTGAAGGGACTCAGCCACACATATATGTGCTTCCATTCTCCCCCATGCCCCTTTTCCATCGGGGTTGCCACATAATATTGAGCAGAGTTCCTTGTGCTATACAGTAAGTCCTTGTTGGTTATCCATTTTAAATATACCAGTGTGTACATGTTGATCCCAAACTAAATAAACCCACTTCTTATCTATCACTTTGTCTCTCTCTGAATTCTTTCTGTGATGTGACATCAAGAACCTGAGCTTCATTAAGTCCTGAAATCAGGTGCATGATCTCAGAAGACCATGGGTTTTGACAGGGTTCAAGTCTCAGCCTCATGCGTTCAAGTCCCAATCTAAGTTACACAGCTTCAGTTCTACCGAATGCTCCAATGCACATAAGACATCTTTACCCAGTATGAGAAACAGACAGACTCTTTCCTAGCTCATCTGTCTTGCATTTCCTTAGGCTTGATGCTGCCACATATTACGTGACACTAACACAATCAGCAAACACAGTGAAGGATGGCTTTGTGAAAGGCAACCACGCTTGCAGGCAGAGAGGACTGACTTTACACACATATAAATGCCAGCACTGTGCACAGCAGCCAAGCCCAATAAATGCTGTATCTCAAAACTCCCATCAGAAACCAAATGGACTTTAGGTGGGTGAATTCTAATGTCATGTTCCAAAGTTGTCTAATATACAAAGGCTAAAGGGGTATGTGAAAACAGAGTACACGGAAGAGAGAAAAGTATATATTACCAACTACTGAACTTACCAGTGGTTGGTAGAATGAGGACAAAAGTGGTCTCACCTCTACCACGACTATTCATATATAAGGATTCTCGTTACACGTAGTATTCTAATTCTCTGGCATGTGGTAGCCTCTGTTCTGACTTTAGTTTTCTCCACTGTCTTTGCCATCATCTGACACAAACAACTGTACCTATTTTATCTTTTTTGTGTGCCCCTACCCCCTCAAACGGATGTAAACTGTATCATGGAAGGTTTTCTCTCTCTCTCTCTGTCTCTCTCTTTTTTTTTTAAATCAGTTTTATTACTGCTGTATCCCCAGAGGTTGGGACACAGGGGATTCTACATGATTATCTGTTGAAATGATGACGAGTCCTTACCATTTGCTGTATGCACTGTGGCTATTGCTTTTCAGGAATCAGGACAAGGTGGTAAAAACAAGGAGCCAAGAACTTGGGCTCCAGAATCACATGACCTGGGTTCTAAAATTTAAGTTCTGATCTTGGGCAAGTAACTTAACCTTTCTGTGCCCCAAGTGGTTACCCCTAAAATGGAGCTGATGAGAAGGTAATCATCTCAAAAGGCTGGTATAAAATGTAATGAGATGAAAAGTGTAAGGTGCTTTGAATAGTTCCTGGGTGCACAGTAATTACACAAAACATACTGGCAATTATTCTTATAGTCTGTTATTATTTTTATAATTATTAATAACTATTATAACTCTTAAAACAACCCTAAAAGGTAAGTGCTACTATTATTTTTGTTTTCAGTTAATATTTTAAAGACTAGAATGATCTTATAGTAAAATGGTGAAAAACAGGAAATGTTAGAAAAAGAGGGTGAGAAGGAGGGAGAAGAAGTAAAAAAAAGCAGATAGAAGCAATGTAAAGAAACAGAATCACAGACTTAGAAAATGAACTTATGGTCACCACAGGGGAAAGATGTGGGGAAGGGATAGGCAGGGAGTTTGGGATTGACATGAACACATTGCTGTATTTAAAATGGATAACCGACGAGGACAGGGAACTCTGCTCAGTAGTCTGTAACAACCTAAATGGGAAAAGGATCTGAAAAAGAATAGATATACAAAACTGAATAATGGATATACAAATCTGAATCACTGTGCTGTACACCTGAAACTAACATATCAGTGTTAATCAACAATCCTCCCATTTAGAAAAAAATGAAGCATCGTAAACAGAGCTCTTAGCCCAGAAAGAAGAGGATTCATCGTGGAGAATGCGATGAAGTCTGGACTGGTCCCTGGAGCACATGTGAGCAGCTAAGGCCAGTGATGATGTACATCTTAGCAGCTTTGGAGCTGGGGATGCTCTGGAGAGGGCCAAATGGTGAGTTGGGGACTCACAGGTTGGGCTAGGAATCCAGGCTACATGACTTGCAACTCTGATCCCCTGGCTCCATTCCCTTTCCACTCAAAAAAAGCTGACAGCTTCAGTTCGTTCTCCAGCATTAGAATGTTCCAGGACTGCACAGGATATTAGTGAGAGTGTAAGCTCTGTATTCACATGGACTTGGGTTCAAGCACAACTAATCACTTTGAAGTTGAGTGAACCTGGAAGAGTTACTTAATCCATCTGAGTCTCAGGTTTTTTTTTTTTCTTCTCATGTGCAAAACAGGAGTCCTAACTGTATTTTCTCCACAGGGTTGGCATGAAAATAAAAAGAGATGATTCCTGAAAAGTGTTCTGTGCTGTGTGTGCAGAAAGAAAATTTTCCATAATCACACAAACAGAGGCCGCGTTGCATTTTGCGGAGCAAATGCTTTTCATAAAATCAACACTTTTTCACTTTCCTGTCTTGACTCCCCAAGTATGCTGCTGCTGCTGCTGCTAAGTCGCTTCAGTCATGTCCGACTCTGTGTGACCCCATAGATGGCAGTCCAACAGGCTCCCCTGGCCCTTGGATTATCCAGGCAAGAACACTGGAGTGGGTTGCCATTTCCTTCTCCAATGCCTGAAAGTGAAAAGTGAAAGTGAAGTTGCTTAGTCGTGTATGACCCTTAGGGGCCCCATGGACTGCAGCCTACCAGGCTCCTCCATTCCAGGCATGAGTAGTGGAGTGGGTTACCATTGCCTTCTCCACTCCTCAAGTATTAAAAAAAACCAAATAATATATGGTATTTGTTGTCATTGTTTTGTCGCTAGATTGTGTCTGACTTTTTGCAAATCTAAAACCAGCCTCCAAAATCATATGAACACTCAGCAGCTATCTTTCTTAATATCTTGGACAAATTAGCCCAGTTTCCAAATACAAAAACCTCTCAAAGAATTAGGTACTCTACAAATTAAAGTTGGAAAGCTTTTTTAGGAACTTTGTCTTAAAAATCAGACAAACCCAAACACTGTATTATGCCATGGAGGTGGTCATAAAGAGAGAGAACTAGGAAAGCAGGAAGGGAGGTTCAAATTCTAGTATTCAATATCCTCATGCACATAGGGAGAAGCCAGTGGCAACCCACTCCAGTTCTCTTGCCTGGAAAATCCCATGGAGAGAGGAGCTGGGTGGGCTGCAGTCCACAGCGTCACTACAAGTCGGACACGACTGAGCGACTTCACTTTCGCTTTTCATTTTCCTGCATTGGAGGAGGAAATGGCAACCCATTCCAGTGTTCCTGGAGAATCCCAGGGACGGGGGAGCCTGGTGGGCTGCCGTCTATGGGGTTGCACAGAGCCAGACACGACTGAAGCAACTTAGCAGCAGCAGCAGCATGCACATATTCCCTTCCCCAAAACAGCCTTATACCACAATCAACCAACAAACTTGATGCTTGAAATCTGCCTAAAATAAATCTAGCTATGCCTTGGCACTTTCCAAATATCTGCATTTCTGGACTGATCCTATAATAATACTGACAAGGAAGAGCAAATTTCAGCTTAGATTCTAAGGCCAGNACCACAATCAACCAACAAACTTGATGCTTGAAATCTGCCTAAAATAAATCTAGCTATGCCTTGGCACTTTCCAAATATCTGCATTTCTGGACTGATCCTATAATAATACTGACAAGGAAGAGCAAATTTCAGCTTAGATTCTAAGGCCAGTCATTTCAAAATGCCAAGCGAAATAGCAAATCCACCATTGTGTTGATCAACTTAGATACAACAAAGAGATCCTGACCACAGAGGTCAACCATTTAAGCATGGGAACAAGTATGCAAGGGATTTTTCCCAGCACAGGGAGAAATATTTTGGAGCCAAACATTGCTTAAAGGTACCATTTATAGGGAGCTCTCAATGAAGGCTCTGCCCACCAGTAGGGGATCTCTGAGTGGGGTGGGGTGGGACAAGTGAGAACCTGGTGAAATTGTCTGGGAATATGGTTTCTATTCTTTCTGTTTTTGTTTTTAGTAGAGCTGGGGCATAGCTTTCATCAACTTATCAGAGGGGTTCCAAGAACCAGAAGAGGTGGAGAATTTTAAATGCCATTTCAGCTCTCATTGTGTAGGGAGTACAACTGAGTCCCAGAGAAAACAGGAGTGCTTCTCTCAACATCATACATCTGCCAATGGGCCTGGCTTTGCCACTAGGCAAGTATCCCCCAGATTCCAGCCTGCTATTTCCTTCATCTAACAAGGCCTCTTTGCAAGCTACTTGGAGGGCTTTCCTTGCAAGTGAGTGAAGTGAAGTCGCTCAGTCATGTCCGACTCTTTGTGACCCCATAGACTGTAGCCTACCAGGCTCCTCTGTCCGTGGGATTTTCCAGGCAACAGTACTGGAGTGGATTGCCATTTCCTTCTCCAGGGGATCTTCCCAGCCTGAGGCTTGAACCCAGGTCTCCCGCATTGTAGACAGACGCTTTACCGTCTGATCCTTGCAAAGATAACTACAATTTACATTCCTTTCCCAACATTTTGATTTATTTCTAGAGAAAAAGTAGGTTCTCTGAAGGACTTATCTAAAATAGAGCCAGCCTGCCAAACCAGCAGTGAAGTGAAATCTGAACAGAAGAATCCACCATCAGCCACAACAATAGCCAAACAAAAGGATCCTACAAAGAAGAAACACATTTATGTTTCCAAGCTTCAAAGAGATTATTACATATGATGGCAGGTCTTCTCTTTGTGCTAAAGTTGAACAAACACACTGGATTTAATTCTACATTTTGATGACAGTAGCTGAGACAGTCATTGTATTACCTAACAATTAGAAATAGGAACATGAAATGTGAACAAGCTGAAAGCACTTTCTCATGCCAGATGTGAATATATTTATAAATATTTATCTGTAGCTCCCGGACAAAAGACTTACATATACACACACAAATGAAGCCATAAAAATAAAGGTTATTGACACTTTGGGGCCAAATTTCTAATACCCCTAGTTATGCTACTCATTAATTGATTGAGACACAGTGGCAGAAGAGAGAGAATGAAGTAACTGGAATATTCATAAGTGGATGGTCAATTGGCCAGCCTGTTTTTCAGCATCACTCTTTTAGAAGGACAGCCATGAAATTACAAGTTAAGAACATCAGGCAAGTATATGGTATTATTAAATATACCTAGCGAGCATTAGCTCTGTGTCAGACACTACGCTCTGTATGGTTTTTTTTCATGTACCATCTCAGTTAATCCTCACAATAAGCTGCGTAGCATTCCTAATTCCAGTTTACAGATGAGGAAACTGAGGCCTCCAAACAGGTTAAACAACTTGCTCCAATCGAATGGCCAATAAACCAAAATCTGGATTCAAACATCAAAGTCTATCCTCTCTTCCAATGCTCTCTGGTCACAGCCAGTGAGTTTGGAGAAGCCCTGCTCTAAAGCTGCGCTCATAGGGCCGTCCTGTGTGCCAATTAAGAGTGCGTTTAAAATTTAAAGTACTTAATTCCTTCCCGAAAAGGGAAATAGAACATGAGACACCTCCAACATAACTATGCTAAAATCACTCACGTATAATTAGCTATACCCATGATCTGAATATTTAAAATATCATTAAAAACCCTTCTATAAATATTAGAGACTAGAATAAAGAGCTAGTTAACTATCTGTGCACTTCGGTTCACCTCTTATCATTTCTCTAACTTAGTTCTCGAAAACAACCAAAACCACTCTCTTGGCAGAAGCTTAGAACCGAATGGGTCCTTATATGCACCGTGGAGGGTGGGGCGCGAAGTGACTCCATGCTCAGAAATTACTGAAAAACAACAAGAGAGACATATGCATATTTTTCTCAGGACAAAGTCCAAAGCTACTCTTGAAAGGGTTGGGGCCTAAAAAACAAAAGCTAAAAACTCAACTCAGATGCCAGGATACGTGTAAGATTGTACGTGTGTGTTAGTTGCTCAGTCATGTCCGACTCTTTGCGACCCCATGGACCGTAGCCCACCAGGCTCCTCTATCCATGGAATTCTCCAGGCAAGAATATTGGAGTGGGTAGCCATTCCCTTCTCCAGAGGATCTTCCCAACCCAGGGATTGAACCCAGGTCTACTGCATTGCAGGCAGATTCTTTACCATCTCAGCTATAATAGAAGTCCTTGTAACACTGTATATCCTGCAAACTAGATTACTTCTCCCCAGACCCTGTTCCTCGGAAAGAAATGCAACTTTTCAAAATTACGTATTGAGAAGCAAGTGTAAAGCTAATGTTTGAAACCATCCCCCACCCCCCATGAACAGCTCCTTTTGCCTGTGGAATCTTGGGAATTCAGCAGACAGATGCATGCACACCATTCTGTGGACCTGCTGGAGACTGCTCTCACCCGACCTTGTTCTGGTTTCCCATTAAATATCTGAAGAGCACTTTGACCTATGTTACCAAAACTGTCACACCAACACTGTGATGCCCCAGGGTGAGGACCCAAGCCAGACTTCTCCAAATCACCTCACCCAAGTACTGAGGACGACCCTGACACTGCTCCTGTGGATCTGAAGAACAACGGAGATGAGGTGGCATTGTCTGTGCACCGACTACTTGTGTGCTTAATGCAATAACACCTAGCTCATCAGAGCCAGAGACACATTCATAAGTTACTGTTTCCCTCAATGCATTTTTATCACGTATTTTGCACATTTCTATTTCCAAGATTCATGGAAAATGAGACGTTTAGTTGAAAATGTTTACAGTGGGGACCTTATAAATTACTTGATAGTCTTGGGAGACAGAAGTATTTTGCAAAATACCAGCTATGGGAATCAAATATCAATATTTTACAGAGTCCCTTGGTATCACTTTTGTATGGAGATAAAAATTCTTCCTAAATAGAAAAATCTCAAGTGAGCCTAAGAAAGTGCTGATAAAGCCCACTTAGGACTTGCATGCCTTCATAGAACTTCTCGGGTGACTGGGGCAGACTGAAACTCCAGACTAAGATGTGAGGGGCTGTTCTCCGGGGGTTTACCGCGTGACTGAGGAACAGGTGGGTTACTGAGAATCTTGGGCCTCTCACAGGTCATTGAGTCCCGTGACAGTGACTTTATTTCTCACGGGTCATTGAGTCCAGTGACTCTATTTCCAACTTGACAGAAACTGTGAAAATGGGTACCACCATGATCCCACCTAAAGACCATCGGTTGAAGCAAACTGGCTGCATGCGTGCANTCCCGTGACAGTGACTTTATTTCTCACGGGTCATTGAGTCCAGTGACTCTATTTCCAACTTGACAGAAACTGTGAAAATGGGTACCACCATGATCCCACCTAAAGACCATCGGTTGAAGCAAACTGGCTGCATGCGTGCATGCATGCTTAGTCGCTCAGTCGTGTCTAATTCTTTGAGACCTGATGGACTGGATCAAACCTGGGTCTCCTGCACTGCAGGTGGATTCTTTGCCATCTGAGCCACCAGGGAAACCCACACTGAGTGCATCACCTTCTTCATGGGCGTTCTAGGTGCCCAGGGTGGTGGGAGGTAGGGATGAAGCAGCAGCTCTCTGCCAGCCCCTTCCCAACATAGGAAGGTCAGCTGGCAGCACTGCTCGACAAAGGAGACTGCATGTGTCTGACAGATGGCAAATACACCATATTGACTCTTCCTCCTAATTTAACAAATTTGAATCTTTTGTCAATTTTATTTCCCTAGCGAAAAGATGTTCTAAAGCACCACTTAAGCTTCCATTGCTCATTTCCCCTATTCTCCCTCTTACATATTATCTTTGACACTGTCTCAAGAAACTGAAACCAGCTTACTAAATTAACTCATCTTCCCAGCTTCCTTTGTAGCTCAGTTGGTAAAGAATGTGCCTACAATGCAGGAGACCTGGGGTCGAGTGTTGGGTCAGGAAAATCCCCTGGAGAAACGGCAACCCACTCCAATACTCTTGCCTAGGACAGAGGAGCTGGCAGGTACACTCTATGGGGTCACAAGAGTCGGACATGACTTAGCAACTGAACTACCTACTACCTCCCAGCTATCAATGATCATTGCAAATTCTGACATTGGCCTGAGTGTGTATTCCTCATTTTTGCTAACTATTATGAAGCTCTGCATCAGGTGAAAGGGGAGTTAACCAGCAGACAATAGGATCCTTGAACACCTAGAAATAACACACAAAAGTATGTGCTTGTATTCTTCACTTGAAGGAAAGAAAGGGACCCCAGTTTATCAGATACCCAAACATGTGGTGCATCTGCTTTGGCTGGAGGTTATTACATGGAGCCGAAACACTGCAAGCTCTATTGCCTTTTGGGATTTCAG
Organism: Neotragus pygmaeus; assembly: GCA_006410875.1. Taxonomy (NCBI): domain Eukaryota; kingdom Metazoa; phylum Chordata; class Mammalia; order Artiodactyla; family Bovidae; genus Neotragus; species Neotragus pygmaeus. Next base: position 1,876,803 of record SJYV01054331.1, read on the forward strand.
AGGATTTCCCTATGTCAGGTGGATGGGGTGAGGGCAGAGAAGGGCTTTGGGCTATGGTGAGGCTCTAGAATGCCAGGCTGTATAAGGAGCATTAAATGACATCAAGTTCAGTGTGGAGGAGTCTTGGTCAAGTATAGCCTGCTGCCACAAGGTAGTGAAGGGTCCCTTCCACGACTGCCGGTGGTGTTCAAATCACCACCAAGAGCCACCCCACAGGTGTTAGAGAAGGGCTTCAAGTAGGCCTGGGGGAAAGTTGGATGGGCTGTGGAATTAGGCTATGAATCTAGATCTGGCAGAGTCTTCACTTTAGATTTCAGAAGCAGGGGAATTGCACCCTACAGAGGTGCCTCTGATTTCCATCCCTCCTTTAAAGAGCAGCTCCTGATCCTCCCCATAATGGTGGTGATTCTTTTTACTTCCTTCCTGTGGTATTTTGTGATGCCTATCCCTACCACACGCTCTTACTTTGGGGTGGGAACCAAGTGCCTGCCCTCAGACAGCTTATACTCTGGGGTGTGAGTCTATGGAGTAGTGGGTAGAGATGGGTGAAACAATTTCCTTTTT